>JBBPUB010000022.1:41307-63702 GCA_038094415.1 Xerocomus alliaceus | reverse complement strand
AAGTTGATATTCAAACTGAGGAGTTTACACATCAGATGTATAGTATTTATACTATAAAGTTGTATCAGATTAGTAACAAAATAGAAAAGGTTTATAAGATATGAATAAGAATAAGTAATTGAATGAGTAATAGATGAGTAAGATGGAGTTGAAAAAGAGATATTAAAGGAATCTAGGAGTAGAGCTAACTAGAAGAATCTATGAATTTAAGATTTAAAAAAAGAGGTAGAAGGATATCAAGAAGATTGCACCAGAGATGTATTAAAAATGTTACTGGAGTACTGGAGTTGAACTGGTATGTAATAGATAAATAGAAAGACCAGATTTAGAAAGAAAGAAAATTTACTTTAATAGTGGTAGGAATGAATTTTATTAAAACCAGTCACTTTGGTCCTTTGAAAGAAAGTTCAAGAAAGTGGGAAGGTGGAGTAGAGTAGCAGAGCAAAGGGGCAAGTCTTAATATAGGACTTATGTATTGTGTTTTACATAGGTTTGACTCTTTGGAGAAGGGGCAAGGAGTAGAAGAGAAGATAACTAGAGTTATTTAAATTAATATTTAGACTAAGGGAAGTACAACAAAGTAACTATAGTTGTGATGATTCTTGCCACCTCATATATGGTCTCTGGTAGACTTTTCATCATAACAGACTTAGCATATACTTTTTGCTTGATCTTATCTTATCATTTCATGGTTGATCTGATTGTGCTTATCTTCTGCTCTTCTTCCTGATCAGATCTATCTCCATTTGGCTATTTTCTGACATAGTCATTACCGTGTCCTTCTAGACTTCTAATGTGTGTAGCCAATGTCCTTTTAATCACCGAGTGATTCTTTTCATTTCTGTGCTGTGCATGGCTATGGCACAGCCCAGTTCATTACTGCTATTGCAGCTTCTCTTCCATTTGATCTGCCACCCACAGTATCAAATGTGTTATTCATTTCCATTCCCCTTTGCCCTAGAAGCTGTGGGACGCCTTTATTGCTATTGGATAGCTACAACATGGACTCTTACCTTAGTCACATCCCTACTACGTAGACATAGCATTCTACCTAATCAGATATTAGGGTTAGACAAACATGTACAAATAGTCTAGTAGTATATAAACCCCAAGGACAACACTGGGTAGATCCCCAGTCTAGTCTTTTGGTCTTCTCCAGAACTCAACTACTAAGCCCTACACCCCTCAACTCTTTCCTCAACAGAACAAGTTAGTACTCTGTTTACTTTTAGCTGATAGTTGTAGTAGAGCCAGTTCAAGTTCCCAAGTGGGTTTTGCTGTTTCAATAGTTTATATGCTTCTGGGATCATATTGGATTACTAATAGAATGAAGAGAGTTCATAAGATATAAGTAAGAAATAAGTAATTAGATAAATAATAGATTGGTGAGATGAAGTTAGGAAAAGAGATACTAGAGCTATGCTTCTAAGTGAGACACAGATTGAAGGGGTCTGGAGAGAACTAACTAGAAGGTTCTACATAATGAATGTTTAAAAACCAAGATAAGGGGATATCATGAAGATCACACTAGAGTACTGGAGTTGGACTAGTATATGATAGGTTTCATAATGATGTTGAGTTGGCTAGATGGGATATAGCCTATTTATATATCTGAGAATTATATCATTTACATAACTAATTAGGGGCATCACATAACATCCATTAGAAGCTATCAGAATCTTATGTTATCTACTAAATACTAAATGACAATATGATGCTTAAATAAGTGTTTTAATGATATGTTATTTTAAAATGGTCATATTTTAGTGGCATAACAACCAAATCACATGATTAAAGTGGTGTTAGAATGCCAAGAGCAAGTACTTTCTTTCATACTGCAATTCCTTTGTTTTGTTTGTTCTTTATCTCTAGCAATTGGTCAATTTATTCAAAATGATCAAACATTAAAACACTTTTTTGAGCCACTGTATTATTTCTAAACAGTAGCAATCTTCTCATGGAGGTATGAATGAAGGGAGTCAAGATTGATAGAGTATTCTTGTGCTCAGATGGAGGTGAGATCTTTCTCTGAATGTATTGTTAAGTTTGAATAATAGCTCTTGTTAGCAAAGAATGGGGAAACTGTTACATGTGTAGTTGTCAAGTCTGGGTCCTTTGGAAGAGTCCAATGATGTCCGGAATGGAGTTGCAATGGGAGGGTGAGAAAAGAATGGGTGGAACAGAGGGGGCGAGGATGTTTGGCGCAGGACTTATGTGTCACACCCTTGTACTTGTTATCCTCGGAGTCAGAGGTCAGATAAGTGCAGAGCTTGAGGTCAGAAGCATGGGAAGGAGACTAATTCGATATTCAAACTGAAGTATGTACAAGTTGGAGTATCATATTTATACTATGGAGTCCAGATGGATTAGTAATGGAATGTGATAGGTTGTTAAAGGTGAAACAGAATGAGTAATGATATATCAAAGTTGGAGACAGGTTGGGGACATGCCTGAGACAGGTCAGAGACAAGTCAGAGACAGATGTCCAAGACAGGTCCAGGGCAGGTCAGAGACAAATGTCGGGCTGTCATACTAAGTGAGACACCTGCTTGGAGGAACTAAGAATGAGAATAACTAAAGGAGATCATATGAATTGGGAATACGAGAGACGAGATAAGAGATATCTGGGAGATTGTACCAGAGATTGTATCGGAGATCATGCTGGAGAGTACCAGAGTACTGGAGTTGGAGTGGTATATGACAGTATCCCCCCCTTAGGCCTGAACCTCTGAAGGCCATTAGCTGATAGACAATATGGAGTGGTGGAGCCTGAATTTAATCATGCCCCAATTTATAAGTCCAGTTAGCCTGTGGTCGCACCTTAACTTTGAACCAACACCATGTCCAAAAAACAACAACCATACACCGACATCAAGGAGTGGGACGACACCTGTCTCGCAGAATGTGAGGACAACAACGATGCATTGTGGAATGCAAAGGTGGTGGAGTGGAGGCGGAGGGCAAAGGCAAGGAAGGAAGAGGAGGCATGGAGGAAGGCAGAGGAGGAGGCGAGGAGAAAGAGGGAGGCAGTGGCATCAGAGGCATGGAGGGCGGAGCAGGCATGGAAAGCAGCAGAGGAGGCCGTGAAAAAAAGGGTAAGTGCTGCCCCATTGGAACTAACCAGGACTGATCAACCACAGGCAGCGGAGGTAACCACTCAGCAGAGCTGGAGCAAGGGAAAGGCATGGGCATGAAGCGGCCCTCCCACATGCCAGAGGTGCAATGAGTGTGGGCTCAAGTGTCAGCTCAGGCCAGACAAGTTAACCTCGTGCGTGGAGTGCTGCGAGGCAAAGGCAAAGTGTGAGCGGCCTAGAGAGGAAAAGCTGGAGTGGCAGAGGAAGAGGGCCGTTATAGAATTGGAGAGGCCAGCAAAGCAGGCAAGGACGGAGGGGAGTAGCACCATAGCTAGGCCTAGTGGCTCAGGGGGTTCAGCTCCAGAGTGGGTGAAGGCCCTCTAGGGCATTTTGGAGTCGATCAAGGGACTCCAGGAGGCAGTCTGGTTGCAAGCAAGGTGGCAGATCTGCCAGACACAGGCAGTGGAGGAGCTGGTGCAGCTGAAGGCAAAGAAGGTGTATGGGTTGGGCACGAACACAGACATGGGGGTGGAGAGCAGAGTGGAGGAAAAGATGGCAGCAGAGTTGGTGGAGTTGGGGGCAGAGGAGAAAGAGGTGATGAGGAGGGAGTTTGCAGAGGAGGAGTTGGGGAGTGAGTCTGAGTCAGAGGTGTAGTGTAGGTAGAAGGACATCGCATGTAACTGGAATGGACATGTTTTGGCCGCACGGAGCAAGATCAAATGAAGTGATCAAGCAGAGGAAGGACTGGGCCTGTCTGGGTACTGCAGATGAAAGTTGTTAATGAGTTCAGAGGCATGTCCAAGCTCCATGGCTAGAAGCCAGGAGGTCTCATTTTCAGTACCTTCATAGCCAGACCAGCATACCAAGTATAACAGCTTGCAATTTCTTTGCCTATGGTCAATCTTTGAATCAAGGATTTCTGCTATTTCATACTCCAATTTGCCTTCAATTTCAACTGGAGGTGGTGGAGCCTGAGTCTGGTCCAGAATTGTGTTTGGAACTAAGAGTTCTAATTGGGATACATGAAAGATCAGATGTACAGACTTCATAGTAACTGGGAGTCGGAGTGTGAAGGAGTGCATACCAGTTTGGGCAATAATGGTATAAGGTCCTAGGTTTTTCTCCAATAATTTTTTAGAGGGGTATGTGGATCAGAAGTACTTAGCCTTAATGAAAACCTGGTCACCGACCTTAAAGTCTGGCGCTGGGGTTTGCTTGGCATTAGCAGGACCTTGGTATCATTTCTGAGCAGCAGCAATCTCTTCATGGAGGTAGGAATGAAGGGAGTTGAGGTCGATGGAGTATTCTTGTGCTCTGGTGGAGGTGAGGTCTCTCTCCAGATGTACTGTCAAGTTTGGATGGTAGCCCTTATTAGCAAAGAAGGGAGAAACTCCAGTGGTTGCATTTGGCACATTGTTGTACACGAACTCTGCTAAGGGAAGGAGTTCAGACCAGTTGTCCTGTTGATAATTGCAATAGACCCGAAGGTACTGCTCCAGGGTCTGGTTCATACACTCTGTTTGACTGTCTTCCTCCGGATGGTAACCAGAGGTGAAGTGGAGTCGGATGTCGAGGGCCTTTCTAAGTGAGTGGAAGAAGTGAGAGATGAACTCTGAACCTTGATTGGAGGTGATGTGAGAGGGAACTCCATGCTTTGAAAAGACATGAAGGAGGAAGAGTTTTGTGAGCTTTGGAGATGTCACCTTATCATCAGTCAGGATGAATATAAATTGCTTGGAAAGGCAATTGACAACGACTAGGATGGCAGTGTGTCTGAAGGATGTGGGAAGTTGTTCGATGAAGTCCATGGATATGGAATTCCATGGCTTCTCAGGAATTGGGAGCTGTTTTAGGAGTCCGTAGGGCTTATGTCTAGGGATCTTGGCTCAAGCACAGGCTGTGCAAGAAGAGACATACTCCTTGATGAATGTCCGGATGCCTGGCCAGGTATATTCCTGACGGATTAGCTCCAAAGTGTGATTTTGTCTGAAATGTCTGGATAGCAGATGATCGTGCTTATACCGGAGCACACGGAGTTGGAGGTTATCAGTGTCCAGAATGTAGATACAATTATCCAAATGGAGGAAGCTGTTGGAGTCAACAAACCAGCGTGAATTGGGGTCGGAGTCAGAGAGGTGGATGGCAGCAATTGGATTAGAGGGAAGGGCAAAGAGAATATCACTGTGAAGTGACTCGACATTGAAGAGGGTGCTGGCCCGGAGAACCAGAGCTGCAAGATAAGTGGCCTGTAAGGATGCAGCAAGCTGTTCCTGAGTAAAAATGGGGCGGAAGTTGTGGGGATTAACACAAGCGTAGTCCCTATCCCCCTCTTTGGGGTAGACATCCCAGTGTCTAATAAGGGCATCAGGCTTGGCTCTGATGTGTCCGGGGCGGAAACTAACGATCAGATTGAACTGGAAAAGGAACTCCAACCACCAGGCCTGCCAGCAAGTCAGAAGCTTGGTAGTGGCAAAATACTCCAGATTTTTGTGATCAGTGATGACATCAACCAGAGTTCTGGAACCTTCAAGATAGTGGTGCCAAGTCTGGAATGCCTCATGGATGACAAGTAGCTCCTTGTCATGGGTGTCATAATTGAGCTCCGGAGAATGAAGCATCCAAGAGTAGTAAGTGACTGGCCGGATTTCCTTGTCCATACAACAGATAGAGAGGATACCAGCAATAGTGTAGTCGGAGGCATCAGTTTCTACTATGATCGGAGCGTCTGAAACCCAGTGGGTAAGAATCAGAGCTAAGGTAAAGGCATCCTTGAGCACCTGGAAGGCAGAACAACAGTCTGCAAAGAAGTTCCAGGGAGTATCCTTTTGTGTGAGTCAGGTCAGGGGAACAATGATATCGGAGTAGTTATGAATGAAACACCTGTAGAAATTCACAAAACCCAAGAAGGACTGGATGTCCTTGACTTTCTGAGGCTTGGGCCAATCTATGATTGCTTTAACCTTTTCTGGAGACATGGTAAGTTTGGAGGGAGAGAGTTGGTATCCAAGATAATCAGTGGAGTCGGTGTGGAATTCGCACTTATCTGGGTGGGCGTAAAGTCCATGTTTGCACAGTTGGTGGAGCACTTTCTGGACATGCTCCTTATGGGAGGCCTTGTCCATGGAGTAGATGAGGATGTTGTTGAGATAGACTATAACACAAACATCTAATAGATCAGTGAAGATGGTGTTGACAAACCACTGGAAAGCTGCTGGAGCATTGGTGAGACCAAACAGCATGACTAGCCACTCATATGAGCCATATTGGATCTGGAACAAAGTCTTCCATTCATCTCCCTCAGCAATGCAGACCAGGTGGTATGCATGCCGGAGGTTGATTTTGGTATAGATCTTAGCTTAGCTCGGAGCATTTAGGAGGTCAGAGATGCAGGGAAGGGAATAGTGGTCTTCCTTCATGATCTTGTTAAGTCCTTAAAAGTCAACACAGAGGCAGAGGGAACCATCCTTCTTGTGGACAAAGAGGACCAGAGCGGCATGGGTGGAAGAGGAGGGGTAAATAAATCCATTAGCTAGGTGTTCATCAAGGAACATCCAAAGTGACTCAAGCTCGGAGGTGGAGAGGGAGTACATGGTGCCCAATGGAGGAGATGTGTCATTTTCCAGGTTGATTCTGAGATCATGTTTGCAGTGTGGAGCAAGCTTAAAAGCCCTGCTTTTGCTAAAGATGTCCACAAAGTCATGGTAGTCCAGAGGGACTCCAGAAAGATCAACAGGATCTGGAGTTGTGGAAGACGCATGGAGTTGGGTATCCTTGGGGCGGAGTTGCAGGCTAAACTGTAAGGAGCCCTGAAGGCGACAGACCAATGCAAAGGCAGGTGCATTGATTAGTGCAATGGATGGAGCCTTGCGATCACAGAAATGCGGTGGATCAGGAGGTGTGGGGTCAGCCAGAGGAGGTAAGTCTGGAGGCTGTGGGGTAGAGCTCAAAGTTGCTGGCAAAGTCTGTCCAGATGGGCGGAACAAGATACTGCTCGAAACCCAGTCAATCAATGGATTGTAGCAGGTGAGCCAGTTATGTCCTAGCACAAGAGAACAGGATCCATCCAGCAGAGTGACGTAGAATGTCGTCAGAGTGATGTCACTGGTTTCAAAATGGAAAAAGAGGTCAACAGCATGAGTAATGGTGGAGTTGGATGTTCCATCAAAGAGCTGGAGTTCAAGCAGAGGAATGGAGTATGGGGAAAGTCCGTGATTATTAATGAATGAGGTATTTATGAAACAATCGGACAATCCAGAGTTTACGAGTGCAGGGAAGGTTGGGATGTCATAGGAAAGGACTGAGATGGTAGGCATGAGGGAGCAGGGATCTGAGAGAGTGGACGCGTTGAGTCAGACCTCCTTAGGTGCATGGGCGGAGTCAATGCAACCTCAAGTCCATGCAGAGTCTACAAGGCTGCTGACTATTTTTTCACCTCCATGCTAGAGGCCTCTGGTCTGACTTCCAGAGTTGTGGTTGTAGCCGTGCGAGCCTTGGATGCCCAGAATGATGACTTCGGGCACTCTTTAGCTTTATGACCAGCTTGGCCACAGAACATGCATAGATTATTATCAAAGCAATGCTTTCACTCAACTGCTGTGAGCTTGCCATCCTTACCTAGCTTGGATGACAAGTCAGGTTTGGGGGCCATGGAGGTCCCAGAGTTGAAGTGACTGCTGGAGTTGAAGGCCTTAGAGTCTTTCACGGAACTCCTAGGCTTGGAGTCTGAGGTGGGAGTGGATGAAGACAGGGCTGTGGATGTAGTGGCCTTGGAATTACCATTTCTGGAGTTAGATCCAGAAACCTTGTTGGCCCTAGAAACCTCTTCCCTACGTTCCCAATAGCGATGGTCGATCTGCTATGCTAAAGTGCGAAGGTCATGGAGGTCACTTGGTTTGTCAAGCCAAGACAACTCATCCTTGATGCAATCAGGAAGTCTGATGTAGAAACTGTGGTGGAGTGCTCCAGGACTCCATTTCTGGACTTGGCTTGCCATGTGGTTCCACTGGACTACATAGTTGGAGATGCATTGAGAATCCTTCATGTGGAGTTGCTTAAGCTGAGCCTCTGCATCGCCAATGGGATCGTGCAGACCGAAGTTAGACTGGAGTTCATACAGGAATACTTCCCAGCTGGTCATCCAGAGCGGACAGAGCTCCAGAGGTTCGCTGCTGAAAAGATCTGGCTCGAAATATTCAAGGGCAACTCCCTTGAGATAGGACTGCACAAAGGTGACTTTGGCACGATCATGGTGGAAAGACTTAGGATTGGCTTGGAAGTTCAACTCACACTGGATAATGAAGGGACAGAGTTTCCGGGGATCCAGTTCATCAAATGGGTCTGGCTCCTGGACTTTGGTTTTAGGAGTGTCAGAGGACTTATGCTGGAGTGCCTGCTGAGTCATGTCCCAGATGGCATTGGCAAGTTGGTTAAATGGTTCAAAAGCCAAGGGTACATCATTGGGCTGCTGCTCATCATTATCATCGAAGGGGTCAACCAGGTCTGAAGGATCAGGTGGTTCTGAGGGATCAGATGGTGGATCATCACTGTCATCATCTCTGGGGACCGGAGGGGCCAGAGCATGAAGACCTTCTTCTCCAGAGACAGGATCATCCTGGAGTTCACGAATTCGGGGGGAAGCAGGGCCTGTTTCTAGTAGCAGAGTGAGAGGAGAGTCAAAAGGACCAGAAGGAGTGGTGCGATGATGAGGTGTAGTGGAAATGGATGGGAAAGTCACGGGTCTAGCACTAAGGCTGTGGAAGTCACTAGGAATGGTGTGAGAGGAGCCAAAGACCAACTTGAGCCACTGATAGAATGTCTGGGTGCACAACATAGTGAGTATGACAAGTACAAGTATGAGTTTGAATATACTGTCAAGTCCGGGTCCTCTGGACAAGTCCGACGATGTCCAGAACAGAGTTGCAATGGGAGGGTGAGGAAAGGATGGATGGAATGGAGGGGGTGAGGACATTTGGCACAGGACTTATGTGTCGTGCCCTTGTACTTGTTATCCTTGGAGTCAGAGGTCAGATGAGCACAGAGCTTGAGGTCAGAAGTGTGGGGAGGAGACTAATTTGATATTCAAACTGAAGTATGTACAAGTTGGAGTACCATATTTATACTATGGAGTCTGGATGGATTAGTAACAGAATGTGACAGGTTGTCAAAGGTGAAACAGAATGAGTAATGATATATCAAAGTTGGAGATAGGTTGGGGACATGCCTGAGACAGGTCGGAAACAAGTCAGAGACAGATGTCCGAGACAGGTCCAGGGCAGGTTAGAGACAGATGTTGGACTGTCATACTAAGTGAGACACCTGCTTGGAGGAACTAAGAATGAGAATAACTGAAGGAGATCATATGAATTGGGAATATAAGAGATGAGATAAGAGATATCTGGGAGATCATACCAGAGATCGTACCAGAGATCATGCCAGAGAGTACCAGAGTACCGGAGTTGAAGCAGTATGTAACAGTAGTCAGAGTTGCTACCAAGGAATCAGGAAAGACTAAGGGGTTTAACAAGTGGTTAACTTGAAGAAGCTCAGGAACAAAGGGGAATATAATACAGGGACTGCAGCAGACTCAAGACTATGTATAATTGCATAGATTAAGAATGGGGACTAATGTACATGGTGCTGTGGTATAAGTACTACAAAAGAACATTGTAGAATGTGAAGGAATATGGAATACTAAGCTATTGTTAGAGAAACAGCTACAAAGTGGTAAGCATCTCAAAGTAAAGGTAATCAATGAGAAGAAGGGTTATAACTCCACAAATGCTGCAGAATGTGATAACACCATCAAAGGAAATAGTACTTGGTGTAGTGAATGAAAAAGGGAAGAACATACTAAGGGATGGATACAGAGAAAAGAAAAGTATGACAAAAGACATAGAAAATTATAACAATACCCCTTTTATAGACTACAATTCCAGATTGTAGTTCCCTATTCCTAAGAGGATCCTCCAAAAATTACTATCACCTGCAGAACAGTATAATATTTAAATAAACAATCATCTTGAATGTATCCAGCCTTGTTACAAGTGGAGCAAACTCACTGAGAGCAAAAGTGAGGTCCATGTTCTTAATTTTGGCAAAAGGAGCATTGGGTTCAATGGCAAGATCTAGTGTTATGCCTGGGGGCCAAGGTAAGACAGGTGGGACACTGGTATTGAGAGCAATTTGCTCTATAATGACCCCTGCCTCCACATTAAAAGCAAGTGGTGGTTTGATAGGCTGGGAGTGGTTGTAATGGAGGTATTAGAACATGAGAAGGAGATGAGAGGGCATGTTGAGCATTAGATAAAGTCACAAGAAAGGCTCAATTAAAGGCAATGATGTTAAGGTCCAACAAGTAGAAAGTACACTGAGCAACAAAACTAATTCAATGTTTGTACCATTTTGATTGATGAGTAAATATCTAGGAAACCATTGATGCTAGACTCATAAATCTAGATATCATTAGAAAGTCCTAATCAAGGGCTTTTCAAAAATATATACATTGCTTAGGTAATTCCTACTGTATCAGAAAATATCATCAAATTAATCAAGGGTACTCATTGAATTGGTTTTGTTGCTAACACTTTAAAATGTTAAAACTACATGTCAAGATAGGATATTACATAAGTCATGGGCCATGTGACATATCATAAGTTCAACATGGTACAAACACATCAAAACACCTTCACTTTTTCCACTTCCATCATCATGAAATCTCTTTCTATTGAGCAAACTACTCATATCATCTCTCTTCTTCAATTACATCATTCAACCCATCAAATTGCCCATTCTACTGGTCTCAGCCAATCTACTATCAGCAGGATTTGCTCTAAATACTGTCCTAACTTGCCCAAATCCTCTGGTGGTCATCCATCCATCATTACTCCTTTTGACATGCATCACGCTATTCATCTTATTGGAACTGGAAAGGCTGAGAATGCTATTCAAGTCACCAAGACACTCCAGGATATTAAGAACCACTCTATCTCTCCCCAGACTATTAGAAAACATCTTAAAAAAGCTGGAATAAAGGCTGTGATGAAGAAGAAATGTCCTTTGCTCTCTCAATGTTATAAAAGAGAGTGGTTAGACTTTGCTCTAAGTCACCAGCATTGGACTATGGAGCACTGGAAATCTGTTATATGGTCAGATGAGACCAAGATTAATCACATTGGCTCAGATGGCAAGAAGTGGGCATGGAAAAAGACAGGAGAGGGCCTCAGTGATAGGTTGGTGAAGGATACTGTCAAATTTAAAGGAGGATTAGTGATGATGTGGGATTGTATGACTTGGGAAGGGGTTGGAATGGCTTGCAAGATTGATGGTAAGATGGATGCTAACCTTTATGTATAGATCTTGAAGGATGAGCTCCAACAAATCCTGGCAGATTATGGAAAATCTCCAGAAGACATTATCTTTTAGCAAGATAATGACCTCAAGTATACTAGTAAAAAGGCTAGGGAATGGCTTGAGGACCATGGATTTGAGGTCATGGTATGGCCTGCTCAGTTTTCAGACCTTAACCCCATAGAACATCTCTGGTTTATTCTCAAAAGAAGGCTAGCAGAGTATCTTAAGCCACCTAAGAGAGTAATGGAACTTTGGGAAAGGATTGTGGCAGAGTGGTACAAGATTGAGATGGGCCAGTGTCAGGATTTGATTGAAAGTATACCTAGAAGGGTTCAGAAAGTCATGAAGGCCAAAGGAGAATACACTTCATACTAGTTTATAATAGTCTTTATATCAGCAACAAAACTAATTCAATGAGTATTCTTGATTAATTTGATGATATTTCCTGATACAGTAGGAATTACCTAAGAAATGTATATATTTTTGGAAAGCCCTTGATTAGGACTTTCTAATGATACCTAGGTTTATAAGTCTAGCATCAATGGTTTCCTAGATATTCACTCATTAATCAAAATGGTACAAACATTGAATTGGTTTTGTTGCTCAGTGTATCCATCTCCATTCCCCAGTACTGCCTGCCTTTCTTCATTCAATATCTGGACATTTACTTTCTTCTAGTGATGTTTTTTTGTTCCACAGCACTTATTGCTTTATGATTTCTTGTTCTATTCATTACCATTACCTTGGGACACTCATCACTCTGCAGCCATCTCTCTGATGATAGCTTAGTCATCCACATTCCTCCATGTTCTATGATATTCTATCATAGTACTTATACCATAATGCCTTATATTGTAGTCTCCATTCTTAGTCTATGCAATTTATATAACCTTAAGTCTGCTGTAGTCTTTGCACCATGTCCCTTAGCCTCTCATACCTTCAAAGATCACTATAGCCCAAGTCCACCCTTATACCCCTTATCCCCAAGTAGTAGACTCAGGCTACTTGCATAATAGCTAGCATGGTCTGTTTAGGTGTGTAGAACAAGATACTGCTTGAAACCCAATCAATCAATAAATTATAGTAGGCAAGCCAGTTGTGTCCTAGTACAAGGGAACAAAATCCATCCAATGGAGTGATGTAGAATGTCATTGGAGTGATATCACTAGTTTTAAAGCAGATAGAGAGGTTAAGAGCTTGAGTAATGGAAGAGTTGGAAGTTCCATTAAATAGTCAGAGTTTGAGCAGAGGGATGAAGTAAGAGAAAAGTCCATGATTATTAATAAAGGTAGTATCTATAAAACAGTTGGAAAAGCTGGAATCTACAAGTGCAGAAAAAAATGAAATGTTATACAAGAGTATGGAAATGAATGGCATAAGAGAACAGGGATTTGAAAGAGTGGATGTGTTGAGTTGGACCTCTTTTGGTGCACAGGCAGAGTCAACACAACCTTGAGTCTGTGTAGAGTCTATAATGTTGCAGACTATTTTTTCACCTCTGTATTAGAGGCCTCTGGTTTGTCTTCCAGAGTTGTGGTCATAACCACATGAGCTTTGAATGCCTGGGATAATAACTTTGGGCATTCCTTTGCCTTGTGACTAGCTTGGTCACAAAACATACACAAATTGTTGTTGAAGCAGTGCTTTCACTCAGCCACTGTGAGTTTGCCATCTTTTTCTAGCTTTGACAATAGATCTGGATTGGAGAATGCAGAGAATCTGGAGCTGGAATTATTTGGAGTTGGGGGTTGAAGAGCCCTTAGTAGAGCTCCTAGACTTAGTGTTGAAGGTGGTGGTAGTGGAGTTGCAGAGGTGGGGGCCTTGAAATTGTTGTTTCTGAAGTTGTTTCCAGAAGTCTTGTTAATCCTGGAGATTTCTTTTTAATGTTCCCAGTAGTGGTGGTCAATTTGTTGTATCATTGCATGGAGGTTGTGAAGGTTGCTTGGCTTGCCAAGCCAAGACAGCTTGTCCTTGATATGGTTGAAGAGTCCATTATAGAAACTCTAGCTGTGATAATCCTTGCTGTCTTGTATATGGTCTCTGATAGACTCTTCATCAATGGACTTAGCATACATTTTTTTCTTTGATCTTATCTTATCCTTCTTCATCTTATCTGATCATGCTTGTCTTCTGCTCTTCTTCCCAATCAGATCTATCTTCATTTGGCTATTCTTTCACATGGTAATCACCATGTTTTCTGATCTTCTAAACACCTGGCCAGCATCCCTCTTTTAATCACTGTGATTCTTTTCATTTCCATGCTGTGCATGGCTATGGCACACTCTAGTTAATTACCACTGCTGTGGCTTCTCTTCCATTTGATCTGCCATCCACAGTATCAAACTTCTTTTCATTTCCACTCCCCTTAGCCTTAAAGGCTGTGATATGCCTTTAATGCCATTGAATGGCTAGATATAGCAATAGACTCTAACACAGACCATACCTAGTATATTCTAATCAGGTATTAGGGTTAGCAATACATGTACAAACAGTATAGTAGTATATAAACCCCAAGGGCAATGCTGGGTAGATTCCCAGTCTAGTTTCTTGGTCTTTTCCAGAACTTAACTACTGAATCTCAAGTGATTCTTACTCTCTGCTCAATACAATGAGTTAGTACTTTTTTTATTGTTCTTTCTAAAGTAGTTTTAGTAGAAGACTGGGTTCAGTTCTTCAAGTTCTCTGTTGTTTCACTAGCAGAGTGCTCTAGGGCCCCATTCCTGGACTTGGCTTGCTAGACAATTCCAATGAACTACATAATTAAAAATACACTGGGTGTTCTTTATGTGGAGCTACTCCAGCTGAGTCTCCATGTTGCTAATAGGGTCATGAGGATCAAAGTTTAATCATAGTTCATAGAGGAATATCTCCCAGCTATTCATCTAGAGTGAATAGTACTCTGGAGGTTCACTGCCAAAAAGGTCCAGCTCAAAGTATTCCAGTATAACTCCTTTAAGATAGGATTGTGCAAAGGTGATCTTGAAATGGTTATGGCAGAAGAACTTTGGGTTGGCCTAAAAGTTCAGCTCATACTAAACTATGAATAGCCTAAGTTTCTGAAAATCCAGTCCATTAAATGGATCTGGTTTCCAGATCTTGGTTTTAAAGGTGTCAGAGGTATTGTGCTAGAGTGTGCTCTGGATCATATTCCAGATTGCTTTAGCAAGCTATGTAAATGGCTTAAAGGCCAGGGGTACATTGTTGGGTTGAGGTTTGTTGTCATCATTGTCAGAGGAATTACCTGGATCAAAGAGATTTGGTAGTGGTGGTTCTTCACTGTTGTTATTCCCTAGAGACAGAGGTGTCAGATTGTAAAGTCCATCTTTGGATTTGGGGTCATTTCAGAGTTTATAGATCCAGGAGGAAGTAAGGACTATCTTGGGAAGAGTAGTAAGGGAAGAGCCAAAGGGACCTAAAGAAGCAACACAATAGCAGGGTGCTGTCACATACTGCTTTAACTCTGGTACTCTGGTACTCTTCAGCATGATTTCTGGTACAATCTCTGGTACAATCTCCTAAATATTCCTTATCTCATTTCTCATATTCTTGATTTATATAATCTCCTTCAGTTATTCTCATTCTTAGTTCCTCCAAGCAGGTGTCTCACTTAGCATAACAGTCCAACATCTGTCTCTAACTTGTTTCTAACCTCTCTCTGACTTTGATATATCATTACTCATCTGTTTTATCTTTGACAACCTGTTACATTCCATTACTAATCCATCTGGACTCCATAGTATAAATATGGTACTTGTTACATGAGTAGCTTAAGTCTGCTACCAAAGATGAAGAATACAATGGGGATTTGATGCTGGGAGATATTCAAGAGTGTAGAGAACAAAGGACATGGTGCAGAGATTGCAGTGGACTCAAGGTTATGTATAATTGCATAAACCAAGAATAAAGGGCTAGGTTACATGGCACTATAATATATATATCCTGTGGTAAAAAGTCATAGAATGTAGTGGAAGGTGGACTACTAAGCCATTGCTAAAGAAACAGCTGTGGAGAGATAAGCATTTCATGACAAGGGTAAAAATAAGAATGAGACTGTGGATGGCTATGTATTCAAGTAAAGAAGAGCTGCAGAATATGGTAATACTACCAGGAGAAGGTAACATTCAACATATGAGATGAGAATTGAGAAGTAAACTGAGGTGTGAGTAAAGAGATGAGAAATGTATGGCAAAAGATATAATAAACCATAACAATACCCCTTTTATAAACTGAAACCCCTGGATTCAGTATTCTACCCTCAAGAGAAGCCTCTGAAGATTGCCTTTGCCTATTGAATGGAATAATGTTCAAAAGGACAGTCATCTCAGACATATCAGGTCTTGCCACAAGTGGAGCATACCCTTCTAAAACAGAAGTGAGGTCTGTGTCCTCAATTCTAGCAGTAGGAGCATTGGGTTTGTAGGCAAGATTGAGCATTATGCCCTAGGGCCAGGGTCTAGCAGACTGGGCAGTGGTATAAGGAACAATTGGCTCAATAGTAACCCCTACCTCCACACTGAAAGCAGATAGTGGTGTTGGAGGCAGGACATTGGTAGACTGGGGAAGTCAGAACCTGTGAGGGGGAGAAGAGGACTTGCTGACTGTTAGGTAGAGTGAGAAGAAAGCTCCAATTGGCTGTGACAATATCAAGATCTAAGGTGTAAGTGGTTAGCCCCAGAGAGTCTTCAGAGTCCATAAAGGTGGTAGAGGAGGATAAAGACATAGGGGGATGAGGGAGAAGGAGGAGGCAAAGAGATCCTTTCCACTAGGGTGAGGGTCAGTGCTATGAGGGATGAAGGGGTAGTGGTAGGTAGGGAAGAAGAATGTATAATGTCTGGGGGTGAAGTAAGAGATTCAAGGTAGTGATCCCATTCCTGCAGCGTGAGAAAAATGTAAACTCAATGAAAAGTAGAGAAAATAAGGTTTGGGGCAATCATAGAGACATAGGTATTGAATCTATAAAGACAAAGGATAGATAAAATTCATTCTGGAAGTTTGTTAATAGCTAATCATAGAGAAATACTGAACATGGGGGAAAGGTCTAATGGTGCACAATGATTGTGGTAATATTGAATGTGAGCCATTTCATGAAATAAACGCACTAGCTTCTGGGTAACTTCATCATCCTGGTAAAGGGGGAGTTCCTTAACAGTGTGAAGGAGTTGGGGGTCCATGAGAATGGCACTATATAGGATGAATGTGGCTGAGGTGGGCAAGAAGGAGGGCTGCACATATAAGAATCTGAGGCATGCATACCCAAATAGTGATAAAGAGATGGACAAGATGGGTGAAAGCATTTTCTAAAATAACATGAGTGGTGGAGTTGATGGGCATTTAATGGGGATGTGGAAATGTGGCTGTCCAGTAAATAGTGATGACAAGGGTGGTGAGAAGAATGAGGTAGAGGAGGATGATGAAAATGATGAGCTAATAGTTAATGTGGTCCATGCTGAGCCCTGGTTACTGCAGCAGGTGGTGGTGTTTATAATCTGTCAAAATGGAGGTGGTGTGACAGAGATTAGTCTCAGATTCCCATGTATTTTCTGATGGGGCATAGCCTTTCCATTTGATAAGGTAATGATAGTAACCAGGAGTGTCTTTATGTGCAAGAATGGCCTTGACTTCATATTCTTCTTTGTCATCTATAATCTCTGGTGGGGGTTCCAGGAATGATGGACCATGAGTCTCAGTTTGTCTAAAAGGGAAGAGGAGGGAAGCATGGAATATATCATGAATTTTCTAGGATTTGAGGAGTTTAAGGCAATAGACTAGTGGAGAAAGGGCTTGAACAATATCAAATGGGTCTACTCACTTAGGTGCTAGTTTTCTGGAGGGGAATGGAATATGGAGGTGGGTGGCTTCCAGCCATACTTTATCTTCAACTTTTCAAGGGAAAAACTTGTGAGTTTGGTGTTTGGACATGACCTGTCTGGCCAGCTCATGTGCTGCAAGTGTTTTGTCTCTCATTTTGGTTAAGAACTCCATTTTGGACAAGAGTACAGAAAGGAATGTTGAGATGAGGGTAGGGAATGCCTGGGATTCATAGCCCATTATTAGACTAAATGGGCACTTTAGAGTGGAGAAGTGGGGACATGAGTTGTGCTGGAACTCAGCAGTGGTGAGGAAGTTAGCCCATTCATGGGGGTTGTTGCTGTAGAAGATTCACAGATAAGTTTTCAACTCCTGGTTGGTCCTTTCTGTTTGGCCATCAGTTTGTGGATGATATGTGATAAATAGCTTGACATCATAGTGGAGCAGTTTGGCTAGTTCATAGACTAGTGCTAAAGCAAATTGTGGTCCTCAATTAGAGATAATAGAGTCCTGTACTTCAAATCATTTGAACACATGGTCATGAAAGAGACAAGCCACTTCTAGTGCATCAATTGTTTTGTGACATGGGATGAGAATTACCCCCTTTGTAAGCCCATGGTTGACCACAACCATGATGGAGTTAAAACCCTCCAATATAGGTAGATTGATGTTACAATTCTTTACCTTCACTGCTTCATTTTTCTCTTTAGCTTCCTCATTCCACAGTATGTTCCACTGTTCTTCTTCCAGTATATAGAATGTTACTTCATTCTGGTGGTGACTCCACATTCTGCAGCCTTTCTTCCTTTGTAATCTTTGTACTCTTTACCTTTGCTTTGGGACACTTACTACTCCGCAGTCATTTCTCTAGTAACAGCTTAGTTATCTTCCTTCCTTCATATTTCATATGATTCTTTCTTCATATATATACATGCTACACCCTATACAGTAGTCTCTATTCTTGGTCTATGCAATTATACGTAACCTTGAGTCTGCTGCAGTTCTTGCACTATGTCCCTCTGTCACAAGCACCCTCAGGTTCTCTAAGCACCAAGTCCACCCTTATACCTGTCATTTTGATAGTAGACTCAAACTACTCACATAACAAAAGACCAAGAATCTCCCTATGTCCCTTTTATTTTAAGAGTTGGATGCACCCCCACTAAATCACCATAGCTCATTGACTCTCCCATTGAATCTCTAGATCCATCAGTGCTCATTCTGACTCTGAGTCGGAATCCATACCCCCAGCATTCCCAGCAATTAGACCTTGGCAATTTCCAGGTCTCTCCTCCACCACTTCCACAGGAACCCCATCACACCCAGGCCCTAGCACCCTCTTAGCACCTTTACATCCCTTGACCCCACTGTTCCCCACTCACACTCCATCTCCAGTCACCCCCATGTCCATGCACACCACTGAGCTTAAGGTAGCCCTCCCTGCCAACTTCTCTGGTGAACAAGATGACACCACTTGTTGGATTAAGGCCATGAAAGCCTATTTTTCCATTAACTCTGCCCTCTACATGAGCAATGAGACCAAGATCATGACCACTCTGAACAAGCTCAGCAAAGGCAGAGCTGTTCCCTTCTCTGAGTTATGGTACAATAAACTCACCAACCCTGCCACTGCTGCCACAGAAAAAACCTTCAATAAATTCATGGAGAACTTTGAAGGAACCTTTTTCCCCTTTGACACTAAAGCCACTGCCCACCTTGCACTGTCCAAACTGGTCCAGAAATCTTTCTGCAAGCTGAGTGAAGAGATAGATGACAGATTTCAGAAGTACATCATCGAGTTTCAGAATCTAGCCACCCAAGCTGGAATCACTGACCATGCCATGCTCATAGATGCCTTCTTTCTAGGCATAGATCAGAGGATTGCCATCATGGTCCTCTCCATGGACAAAGTCCCTGTTCTCATTGCTAACTGGCTGGAGAAAGCCAAAGTTTTTTACACACAGATAGCTCACATTGAAGCATTGAAGAAGGACAAACCTATCCCTTTCCTTCCTAGAACCCCCAGAGACCCAAATGCCATGGATGTTGACACAGTTCAACTTACCAAGTTAATCCCTCAGGAACGAGCCAAGTGTGTCTAAGAAGGATGCTGCTTCCATTGCCAATACATGGACCACAATGCCACCCAATGTCGCTCATACCCCTGTAACCCCCCTAGCCAAACCATTGCAACCACCACTGCTCCACCCATTCCATCCAGCTCCACCATTGCAACTCCTGCCCCTTCCCAAGCCCCCACTCTTTCCACATTGGAGATGTTTGTTCAACAACTCCAAACTTAGGGGAAGACTGAGGATGAGATCCTCCAGGTCCTCCAAGTTTGTTATGAAGACTTCCCTGATGAACAACTCCCCACAATGTCTTTTTAGAAGGAGAGGATGTATCAATGTCTCCCTCCCATGTACTAGTAGGACTGCCTAACTACTGAACAATTTGAATCCCCATTCATCTCCAAGTACAGTCTGAAATTGTTGAAACCATTGTGCTCATTGACAGCAGAGCCACAGGAAATTTCATTGACAAATCCCTAGTTCCTCACCTAAATCTAGAGGTGCATGCCCTCTCTGAACCCATCAAGGCCTGGAACATTGATGGAACAGAAAATCACCATGGAACCATCAGAGCAAAGCTCAAGGTGGAGCTTATACATGAAGACTTCTTTGACAATGTGGACCTGCTTATCTTAGGGCTTGGCAAGAAGCAGGTGATCCTTGGGATGCCTTGGCTGTGGAAGTGGAACCCCCAGATTGACTGGAGAACAAAATCCCTTCTGCTTTCACAGGATCACCTCAAAGAGAGCCTCAACAAGATCACAATCTCTACCCAACTCACCCAGGACAACCTTCCCCAGACCACCACATTACCTGACTGGTGTGAGGAATACAAAGACATATTCTTGGAAAGCACATTCAATGCCTTACCCCCTCATCGTCCCTATGACCATACCATTGACCTAAAACCCTCCTTTCTTCCAAAGATCACCAAAATATATCTACTGAATCCAAAGGAGAAGGATGCTTGTAAAACCTTCATTGATAAAAACCTCAAAACTGGTCGTATCCTCCCCTCGAAGTTCCTGCAAGCTTCCCCATTCTTCTTCGTTCCTAAGAAGGATGGCACACTATGCCCCTGCCAGGACTATCAGTATCTTAACTCCCACACAATTTGCAATGCCTATCCCCTGCCACTTATTTCTGACCTCATTGATGACATGAAAGAATCCACCATATTCACAAAACTAGATATATGATGGGGATACAACAACATACGCATCCAAGAAGAAGACCAATGGAAAGCAGTGTTCATCACTGTCATATCCTGGACTTCAACTCTGATCAGTGCAGTGTAACTCTAGCACAATCTACTCAGGAAGGCGTTTCTCACCTCTGGACTTTGTTCATTATAGTACCCCTTGTTCTTCTTATCTTACATCTCCTTTAGTATTAGTTCCACAGTCTCCATTCTCCATCACTTAGAGTTCATTATGGAGCATAGCTTCAGTGACTGCTAACACTGGTCACAGCTCCAGACTTCGTATTACTGGACTCCATCCTATGTGCTCCATTCTAGTGGTGTTTTTCAGTAGTATATATATTCTGTACAATTCTGCTGTACTCTCCTCAGTACAAATATCAATTAAGTTTCCTCCACTTCCTCCAGTCTCCTTTTCTCTATCCTCTTCCTTAACTCTATCTCAACAAGAACTGGACTAGAGCAAGAGCACGACACATACATCCTGCACTAAGTCCTCAGACTCCTAAGTCCATCCATTACTATCTCCATCCAGACTTTGGTCCACCTCTGTACTAACCTCTGAACCTCCACCCCACTAGCTCGGACTTATCTGGAGTAATACCCCAGAGGGACCAGACTTGACAGTATATTCGTACTAACACCTTGTTCTAGTCCTCAAGACCTCATGTCTTGTATCCATACTTACAATATTCACTCCAGAACCATGGCTACCTTTGGTAGTCCCCATAGTATTCCTGGTGAATACATCAGCTTCACCGCTTGTGGCCACATTCCCTCAATTTCCAGTATTTTCGGACATAACTCCCATCTGACAGCACTGCCTTCAGAACAATCTCCACCATCTCCTTGTTTTTGGGAGTTGGCTGGTGACCAGTCTCACTCCCGGTCGTCAATTTGTTCAGTGCCTGAGATAGGTGGCTTGTGAGGGCCTCCTGGTGGTGCCAGTGGCCCTCTGCCCCTGGACCCCAGTGATGGTGGTGATGATGGTGACGGTGGTGATGATCCAGACAATAACCTGCCCAGTGATAACCCCGATCAACCTGATGACGATCTGGCCTCCGAATCCAAAGATGATGATCTCAATCATGTACTGCTAGCTTATGAACCGTTCGCACAGCTTGCTAACATGATCTGGGACATGACAAGAGCAGCCCTCAGACATAACAACAACTCCAATATCCCGAAAGCATAGGTCTGAGAGCCAGATCCGTTTGATGGAATGGATTCCAAGAAGCTCTGGCCTTTCATCATTCAGTGTGAACTAAACTTTCAAGTGAATCCAAAGACCTATCACACTGATAGGATTAAGGTAACATTCATGCAATCATATCTCAAGGGCATAGCCCTAGATTATTTTGAACTGGACTTGCTTAGGACCAAACCCCTACATCTCTGACCGAAGTGGGTGGACGACTAGCAGACGTTTTTATACAAACTACAGTCCAACTTCAGACCCCACAACTCTGTTGTTGACGCAGAAGCTCAACTCAAGCAACTGCAGATGAAGGACTCACAATGTATCACTAGATATATTGTTGAGTGGAATTGCCTGGCAAGCCAGGTCTGGGATTGGGGCCACTGTGCACTCCGCCAGAGTTTCTACATGGGACTTCCAGACCGGATCAAGGACAAGGTCTCTTGTCTTGGCAAGCCTGACACCCTTGCTGAACTCTATGAGATGGCTCAAAGAATAGACCATCAGTATTGGGAGCGAAAGGAGGAAATCTCCTGAGCAACCAAGCCAAGTGGCTCAAACTCTGGAGGCCACTCCAACAATAAATCTGCCAACTTGACATCCTCGAACAACAACTCCAGCACCTCTGACAAGCCCAAGGACAAATTCAAGTTCAAGGGATCTAACTCCTCATCCTTCAGATCCTCCGGAGGT
>JBBPUB010000022.1:0-31984 GCA_038094415.1 Xerocomus alliaceus | reverse complement strand
CAGCACAACTCTTGCCCACACTTGTCCACTCAGAAATCCCCATTCAGCCTCATGCTAGGTTATGAACCCAGAGTGTTTCCCACTCTCACAAAGACCTTCATTCCCGCACTCTCCTCCAGGATGGACATCCTGACCAAGGCAAGGGACAAAGCCCTAGCTGCACATAGTTCAGCTTGCCTAGCAATGAAAAGACACCAAATAATGAAGTTCACCCCTTGAAAGGTCAAAGATCAGATATGGCTGGAAGCCACTCATCTCTGCATCCCATTCCCATCTAAAAAGCTAGTCCCCAAACATGTAGGACCATTTGAAGTCACCCAAGCCCTTTCACCACTCATCTATCACCTCAAACTCCCCAAATCTTGGAGAATTCACAATACATTTTACGCCTCCCTCCTATTCCTATTCAAACAAACCCCAGCTCATGGCCCTTCATTCCTGGAACCCCCACTGGAGATTATAGATAATGAAGAAGAATACAAAGTTGAGGCTATCCTAGCCCACAAGGAAACTTCAGGTCACTATCAATACCTCATCAAATGGAAGGGTTACACTCCATCTGAAAATACCTGGGAGTCTGAGAGTAATCTCCATCACACAGCCTCTATTCTAACAGATTATAAATGCCACAATCAGCTGCAGTAACCAGGGCTCATCATGGACTGCATGAACATCCAGCTGATCATCTCTGTTCTCCTCCTCTGTTTCATCTTTGTTACCACCATTGTCATCACTATATATTAGGCAGTGACATTTCCTCACCACCATTAGATGCCCATTGATCCTAACATTTTACTTGTGCTTGAACATGCTTTCTCCTTCCTCATCCATCTCTTCATTGTTATCTGGGTATGCACAACTCAGATCCTCATGTGTGCAGCCTACATACTTGCCTACCTCCGCCATCTTCATCCTCTACAGTGCCATCCTTGCAGACCCCCAGCTCCTCCACACTGTCGAGGTCCTTCCTCTGTATTAAGAAGATAAAGTCACACAGGAGCTAGTAAGGTTGTTTCATGAAGTGGCTTATATTCAATATTATCATCATCGATGTATCCCTTCTGATACCCCACCCTTGGCTGGAATTTTTTTATGCTTAGCTATTAATAAACTCCCAGAAAGAATTCTCTCTATCTTGCAGCTTTTCAGTTTTGATATGTATGTTTCAATGATCTCCCTAGAATTAATTTTCCCTACTTTCAGATGTATCTATCTTTTCCTCTCACTGCAGGAACATGACCACTACTTAGAGTCCATTGCTTCTTTACCCCATAGCATTAATGTTTCTTCTGTCTCTCCCTCACCCCCCACTACTACCCCTGCATCTTCAATCCTGCTTAATGTCACCTTAGCAGAACATATCTCTTCCCCTCCTCTTCCTTCGTTGCCTTCCACTGCCCTCTTATCCTCTGTCTTCTTGGACTCTGAAGGGCCACTTGGAATAACCACCTTTGAACTAGATCAGGAAGTCATCGCCACCAACCAGGAATTTCTACTCACTCTTCTGAATGGCCAATGGGTACTATCCTCTCCTCATTATGTCCTCCAACCTGCCACTAGACCCCTCCCCACCTCTGCCACTACTACCTGCTTTCTATGTGGAGGTAGGGGTCATTATTGTGCAGACTGTTCCCAGTACCAATGCCCTACCTATAACCAATCTGCTTCTGGTCACAATGTTCATGATTGCCTTCACACCCAATGCTCCTTTTGCCTACAATGGGGGCATGGCCCTCACTTCTGTCCTCAGAGGGTTTGCGCCACCTATGATGCTCCTGGACACGTCTGAGACAACTGTCCTTTTGAGCATTACTCTGTACCTCAGGCAACTGTAATCTTCAGGGGCCCTGCATGGGATAGAGTATTGGAAGTGGGACTTCCAGTTCACAAAGGGGGTATTGTTACAATTCTTTACCTTCACCACTCCATTTTTCTCTTTAGCTTCCTCATTCTGCAGTACATTCCACCATTCTTCTTTCAGTATATAGAACGTTACTTCATCCTGGTAGTGACTTCACATTCTGCAGCCTTTCTTCCTTTGTAATCTTTGTACTCTTTACCTTTGCTTTGGGATGCTTACTACTCTGCAGTCGTTTCTCTAGTAATGGCTTAGTTATCTTCCTTCCTTCACATTCCATATGATTCTTTCTTTGTATATATATATGCCACACCCTATACAGTAGTCTCTATTCTTGGTCTACATAATTATACATAACCTTGAGTCTGCTGCAGTTCTTGCACTGTGTCCCTCTGTTACAAGCACCCTTAGGTTCCCTAAGCACCAAGTCCACCCTCATACCTGTCATCTTGGTAAGAGACTCAAACTACTCACGTAACAGAATGTGACTAAGGTAAGAGTCCATGCTGTAGCTATCCAATAGCAATAAAGGCATACCACAGCCTCTAGGGCTAAGGGGAACGGAAATGACTAACATGTTTGATACTGCAGGTGGCAGATCAAATGGAAGAGAAGCCACAGTAGTGGTAATTAAGTAGGCTGTGCCATAGCCATGCATAGCATGGAAATGAAAAGAATCACTTGGTGATTAAAAGGGTGTTGGCTACATGTGTTAGAAGATCAGAAGAGACACAGTAATAACCATGTCAAAGAATAGCCAAATAGGGTTAGATCTGATCGGGAAAAAGAGCAGAAGATAAGCATGATCAGATTAGTCATGAAATGATAAGATAAAATCAAAGAAAAAGTATATGCTAAGTCCAGCTTGATGAAGAGTCTACCAGAGACTGTATATGAGATGGCAAGGATCATCACACTACCTCCCACTTAAAGATCATTGTCCAGATGATCAAAGGGGAGACGATGAGTCAGGACTTCAGTGATATTCTCAGAATGTTTCTGGAAAAGGAAAAGGAACTGTTTGGGATCAATAGTAAGTGCTTGTGGAGCCAAGGGATGATTGTGATAGAAGTTGGTTATAGCCTCCTTGGCATTAGTAAGGTTGGAGTGCAGCTCCCAAGTTTGTTCCGTTTCGTCATATCCTTTTCAGTGTACCAGATACTCTAGTTGGCGCTGCCAATATCTGCTGTCCACTATGAAATCTACTTCCCACTCATTATCTCTATCTTCTGTAACCTTGACAGGACCAGACCATTCTACTGGCTGACCTTCTAGGCATTCCTTATAAGATTTAATGCAAGAGATATTAACAACTGGATGTATCCTCATGGATCAGAAAAGCTTTAACTCCACTGCATTAGTTCCCATCATTTTTGTAATGGTGAATGGACCAAGCCATTGTTCAGACAACTTCTTAGAAGCTTGTGTAAGACAGAGATTATCTGTTGATAACCAAACCTGTTGGCCAATGCTGTACTCCAGGGCTGTGCTGTGAGATTGATCTGCATACTTCTTCTGATGTGCCTGTGCTGCTTTTATATTTTGTTTTACCTAATCAAAGGTAGTGGCCATCTTATCAGCAAATCTTACTGCAGCTGGTGCTTTGTCTGTCTTTGACAGTTCTATACCCATCCAAGGGTTATATGAATAAGTCACCTCAAAAGGAGACTTCTTAGTTAATGCATGTTGTTTAGAGTTTATGAAAAACTGGGCAACAGCAAGCCAATCTGCCCATTGATCTTGTTTTTCTGCACAGAAGATTCTCAGGAACTTCTGTACTTCTTTATTAACAATCTCAGATTGTCCATCTGTTTGCAGGTGAAATGCAGTGCTAAGTTTCATCTCAATAGATAAGGCTTTGTTAATTTCTGTCATTACTTGTGCAGCAAATTGCAGACCTCAATTTGAAACAATAGAAGAGGGAAGATCATAAAGCTTCTATATGTGGTTGAGAAATAATCATGCCATATCCAGGGCACTGCACTGCTTAGTGCACAGAGTAAGTTCTACCTCCTTAGAAAATCAATTGACGACTGTGAGAATTGCATTGAAAGAGCAGGATTTAGGAAGATCAGTAATGAAATCTGTGGAAATATGACTTCAAGGGATTTTGGGTATTGGTAAAGGAATCATAAGGCCGCTTAGCACCTTATTCATTCCCTTGAATCATTGGCATCATTCACATCTGGTGATGTATTCTTTTACAAAAGTAGTGATACTGGGCCATCAATAATATTGTGTGAGTAATTCCAATGTCTTTTCATAACTGGCATGTCCAGCTATTGGGGTATCATGGAATAAACTGAGGATATTCATTTTTAGTAAGGCAGAATCTGGAACATATATGCAGCCCTGCAGATCATGCAGCAGGCCATCTTCTTCTTCAAGTAAAAAGTGCCTTTTCCCTAGATAGATGGTATTCTTCTCTGTGAGCTTACAAAGCTCATTGAATATAGATTTATTGATTCATTTGCCTTCATCAAAGATGAGAAGTGGAGTATCAATCTCCATCTGTCCAATCTGCTCTGGCGGAATTACTAGAACTCCTTTATTGTTGTTTTCTATTCCTTTTGTGTGATCTTCTCATCTAGAGAGTGCATTTGCTTTTCCCATAGTAGCTTCTGGCTTATGTATCCATTTCAAATGAAATCTAAATAGATATTGTGCCCATCTTGCTTGTTGGCAATTGAGATCTTGTCTCATTTGATACCATTGGAGGTTCTGATGATCATTCCAGACTTCCACAGGAAATCTAGCTCCTTTGAGATAATGTCTCCATTCCTCCAATGCTTGTATTACTGAAAGCATTTCTTTATCTAAGATAGGATAATTTTGTTCAGCTGGTTGCATGCTATGCCAGGCATATGTGACTGGATGCCATTTGTCTTCTTTCTTTATCAAGAGCATGGCTCCCATGACATAATCTGAAGCATTGGCCTCTAAACAAAATTCACAATTTATATTGGGATAAGCCAAAACTGGGGCTGTAATGAAAGCATTCTTTAACATTTCAAATGCTTGTTGCTGGGACGAACTCCATTCAAATGGAGTTTCTTTCTTTAACAAATCATTTAGTGGTCTAGCCACTTTAGAGAAATCGAAAATGAATCGTCAATAGAAGTTGGCCAGTCCCAGAAAGCTTCTTACTTCTTTTAGATTTGTGGGAATGGGCCATTGTGTAATAGCCTCAACCTTCTTTGGATCCATAGAAATGCTGTTCTTTTCCACAATCATGCCCAGAAAGTCTACTTCTGTGACACGAAAGCAACATTTGGGGGCTTTCACAAAGAGGTCATTCTCCATTAGTCTATGGAGTACTTCCTTTATAATTCAATCATGTTCTTCTTGATTGTCCATTTTCATAAAGATCAGTAAATCATCAATATAGACAACTACCATGTCACCCATGTCTGTGAAGATTTCGTTCATCATTGCTTGGAATGTGGCAGGAGAATTGCATAATCCAAAGTACATTATGAGGGGTTCATATGCTCCTTGGAAGCAAACAAATGTGGCTTTCCATTCATCACCCTCTTTGATGTGTACATTATTGTATCCCCATCTAAGGTCCATTTTGGTAAATAATTTAGCATCCTTCAGTTTATCAACCAATTGTAATATTAGGGGTAAGGGATAATTGTTCTTGATAGTTCATTCATTTAGATACCAGTAATCCTGTACCATTCATTTTCCTCCATCTTTCTTTGGAATGAAAAATACTGGTGACATTTGGGGAGATTTCGATGGATGAATATAGCCTTTCTGCAATTGTTCATCCAGGAACGCAGTGACTTCTTTTTGTTCATCTACTAAAAGAGATATAATTCATCCCTTTCAGGGTTTGAAGTTATTCTGTAAATCTATAGTGTGATCCCAAGGTTTTCATAAAGGCATTCATTCAGAATCCTTCTTTGAGAACACCAGAAGATAATCATGATATTCCTTCAGGACTAATTGCTCAGAAGAAATCTCCTTTGGTTGTACTTGTTCTAATACTTTATTCTATTCCTGTTTTCTCTCTTGTTGATGTATCCAGTGATATATCTGATATGACTGGTCATGCTGTTCTTTGTGTAGCATCTGTAAAAACTTGCTTGGGGTGAAATCACCTTGTTGGAGATTTCAACAATGCTAGGGACATCTTGTCAATCTAACCTTTCTGGTAGTCCAATCTATTTCTGGGTTGTGGCACTGTAACCACTCATATCCCAGAATGAATTCAAATTTCCCTAGATCAGTGACTTCAGCAATCAATTTCTCACAATGACCTTCATATTCCATAACAAGTTGACAGTTATGCGTTATTTTTCCTGCAGCATTTAGAGTTCCATCAGTGTTATACACAGGTATGGGATGTCTTAAAGGGGTTAAAGGTAGATGAAGATGCTGGGCAAAAGTTTGATTAATGAAGATCACATTTGCTTCAGAGTCTAGGAGGGTGGTTGTTTTGGTAAAAGAGATATTGATTTTTGGGGTTATTTGTATAGGTAGCACTATATCCTTCTTGGGATTGAGTGTCCATAGGAAATGAAATTCTTCTTCCTTTGTATTTGGTAATAGTTCATCTAGATCTAACTCAGTCAGATTAGGATACATTGTTATAACATCGTGTCTCTTTTGTGTGAGGGTTGGAGATGGTTCATTCATACTTCTTATCTCCACTACTTCTGGGAAAACTTCCCTGCTTTTGGTTATATGTGAATCAAGTACTGGTGTTTCATCCCGGCCGAGCTCATTTTCTAAATGAGATCCACATAATGGCAAAGATAAAGTTTCTTCTATTTCTAGAATAGTGTATTGATTTGGGCTTCCTGCTTTCCCAGATCTAAGGGGTTGCCCTAATCTTTTCCCTTTTTGAAAATTGACTCATAATCTTGGAATCAGGCCCAGGCTTTGTCAAAGCCCATTCCTGCTATGGACTTACTCCAATCTTGTCCCTTTTCTTTGTTCTTTGGTTGAGTTTCGAAAGGGGATGGATCTTCCTGGCTCATTTCTCTGATATTTTGTAAAGGACAGCCCATGGCACACCATTTAGCATGTCCTCCTCTGAGGAATTTGCACTTTTCACATGCCTTCTTGAGTTTAGGGCATTTAGCAGCAACGTGGGGTCCATCACAATTAAAGCATTTAAGGGGTCAACAAATTCCTTGCTCCTTTTGGACTGCATCTACATCCATGACATTAGAATCTCTTATGGGTCAGCTGATCTAATTGGCTGTTCCCCTTTAGATGAAGCCAAGAAGTTCTTGGTGCTCCCCATATTTCTTGACTTTGGTCATGAAGGTGGTGCAGTCTGTATAGTGACCATCTTGTAAAAACAGGTACTTGACCATGTCCTGATTCATGTTTCCTTCCATGATCTGTAAGATGCGATCTCCATTGTAATCGGCATGTGCCAAGTAATTTTTCAACTTGACTAAGTATTGTGCAACAGTCATTTTGTCTGTTTGTTTGAGATTCTTGATTTGGCATCTAGCCCACTCTTTCTCATTGGTGAGATGGAAATGAAATTCTATGAGTTTCTTAAACTCCAGCCAATCCATAGTATCCCCTTTTAGGATTTTATTAAGATGGGCCCATGTGAAAGCTCCAGCATCTCCTTTTGTCATTTGTGAGAGTATGGCCTTAACTCTGATTTCTCCATGAAGTGCACCAATATTTTCTTGTTTTCAGACTTGAGCTTTTGTCCACCATTCTTTGAACTTCCTTCCTCTTGTCCCATC
This sequence comes from Xerocomus alliaceus, assembly GCA_038094415.1. Lineage (NCBI taxonomy): Eukaryota > Fungi > Basidiomycota > Agaricomycetes > Boletales > Boletaceae > Xerocomus > Xerocomus alliaceus. Next base: position 24,403 of record JBBPUB010000022.1, on the reverse strand, counting down.
ATATTCTTCTGGATCCACTACAACTTTCATAATGCAAGCGGTTTCCACAGACCCTCCAGTGGCCTTGATTTGTTCTTCCATCTCCTCAAGATCTTCTTTTAATTTTCTGTTTTCTTGTAAGATCTGTTCTAGAGTAGTGCCTTGAATATGTAGGTAATCTTTTAGATGAATTCCAAATTGGGATAGATTGTTATTTAAAGATCCAGATAATGTGTCCAGCGTGCCTGAGAAGTGTTCAGGTAATGACATTATGGTTTAATCAAATGCTGCTACTGTGGCATTATCATCTTTGTCATCTGATCTGACTAAGCAAGGAATATGCCAGTCATTTTCATTGTACCAACCTCCATGATATCTTCAATTATCTTTGGAGGCCTTAGTGGGGCTTATGATTCCTGTGCTTATTCCAAAAGGGTTTTCTTCTGTTTTATATACATGCACTATTGCAAGTATGGGTGTGTTGTGTTCAACGACTTGCTTGATTATCCAACAAAGGGCTGCAGTTAATACTAAGAAAATTCCTATGAGTGTTGCTAGTATAAGTTCAAATATTGAAATCATCTAGCAGTTGTGGTGGTTTTGTCACTGAAGTCCTTCTCCAAAGATCCAACCTTCTGATGTGGCGTGGATAGCTAGTACTACTTCAATAAATGCCAAAAAGGGGGAGTGGAAGGTTCTTGTTCAGTTTTCTACAAAGAAGATTGGGACTTGTGAATCTGTTGTGTACTTGGCAATCCACCTAAGAAAGTAGATTGTGATGACATAAAATGTCAGACAGAAAAAAAGGCAAATAACAAATGTTTTTATTCAATATTTGTAAAAGTGAGAAGGAATGTCCCTTAATCTAATCCTACTGAAATGGCTGAACCCTCTTGGGAACGAAGACCGGCTCTACTACAACTATTAGCTAAAAGAGGAAATGGAGTACTAACTCGGGATAGATCTGATCGGAAAGAAGAGCAGAAGATAAGCATGATCAGATTAGTTAGGAAACGATAAGATAAGATCAAGCAAAAAGTATACACTAAGTCCATTATGATGAAGAGTCTATCAGAGACTGTATATGAGATGGCAAGGATCGTCACACTACCCCCCGCTTAAAGATCATTGTCCAAATGATCAAAGGGAAGACGATGAGTTGGAACCACAGTGATGTTTTCAGGACATTTCTGAAAAAAGAAAAGGAACTGTGCAGGATCAATAGTAAGGGCTCACGGAGCCGAGGAGTGATTGTGATAGAAGTCAGAAATAGCCTCCTTGGCATTAGTAAGGTTGGAGCGTGGCTCCCAAGTTCATTCAGTTTCATCATATCCCTTCCAGTGTACCAGATATTCCAGACGGCGCTGTCAATATCTGCTGTCCACAATGAAATCAACTTCCCACTCATTATCTTGATCTTTGGTGACCTTAACAGAACCAGGCCATTCTACTGGCTGACCTTCTAGACGTTTCTTATAAGGCTTAATGTGAGAAATATTAACAACCGGATGAATTCACATGGATCAGAGAAGCTTGAGTTCCACTGCATTGGTTCCCATCATTTTAGTAATGGTAAATGAACCTAGCCATCTTTCTGAAAGCTTTTTCAAAGCATGTGTAAGCTTAAGGTTTTCCATGGATAGCCAAACCTATTGGCCCATGTTATACCTGGAGGAATTGCTATGAGATTGATCTGCATATTTCTTCTGATGTGCCTGTGCTGCCTTCATATTCTGTTGTACTTGATCAAATGTGGCAGCCATTTCATCAGCAAATCATACTGCCATGGGAGCTTTATCTGTCTTTGGCAGTTCTATTCCCATTCTAGGGTGATACAAATGTGTGACTTCAAAGGGGGTCTTCTTGGTAGAAGTGTGCTGTTTAGAATTAATGAAAAACTAGGCAACAGCAAGCCAATCTGCCCATTGATCTTGTTTTTCTGAACAGAAAATTCTCAGAAACTTCTGAACTTCTTTATTAACAATCTCTGATTGTCCATCTGTTTGAGGATGAAAGGCTGTGCTTAACTTTGTTTCAATAGATAGCGCTTTGTTAATCTCAGTCATTACTTGCACAGCAAACTGTGGACCTCGATTCAAAACAATGGAAGAAGGAAGACCATGATGCTTCCATATGTGATTGAGAAACAATTGTGCCATATCCAGTGCACTGCACTGTTTTGTGCACAGAATGAGTTCTACTTCTTTTGAAAATCAATCCATGACTGTGAGAATAGAATCAAACAATCTAGACTTAGGTAGATCTGTAATGAAATCTGTGGAGATATGACTCCAGGGCATTTCTGGAATAGGAAGAGGATTTAAAAGACCACTAGGGGCTTTATTCGATCTTTTGAACTGTTGACATCATTCACAATGTCTAACATACTCTTTGATGAAGGTGGACAATCCAGGCCACCAATAGAATCTGGAGATCAACTCCATAGTCTTTTCATATCCAGGGTGTCCAGCAATTGGGGAATCATGGTACAATCTGAGAATGTCCATCTTGATCAAGGCAGAATCTGGTATGTATATGCAGCCTTGTGAATCATGCAACAAGCCATCTTCTTCTTTGAGTAGAAAGTGTTTTCTGCCAAGATACATGGTATCTTTCTCTGTTAACTTGCAAAGTTCATTGAATATAGATTTATTGAGTTGTTCACCTTCATCGGAGATGAGAATTGAAGTATCTTGCTCCATAGATCCAATCTGCTCCAGTGGAATGACTAATACACCTTTGTTATCATTTTCTACACTGATGGCATGATCTTCTCTTCTAGAGAGTGCATTGGCCTTTCCCATGGTTGCTCCTGGTTTGTGAATCCATTTAAGATTAAATCTAGATAGATATTGTGCCCATCTTGCTTGTCAGTGATTAAGATCTTGTCGCATCTGATACCATTGGAGGTTCTGATGATCATTCCAAACTTCCACAGAAAATCTAGCTCCTTTGAGATAATGTCTCCATTCCTCCAACGCTCAAATAATGGACAACATTTCTTTATCAGATATGGAATAATTTCATTCAGCTGGTTGTATGCTATGTGAAGTGTAAGCGACAGAATGCCATTTGTCATCTTTCTTAATCAAGAGCACTACTCCAGTGGCATAATCTGAGGCATCAGCTTCCAAATGAAATTCACAATCAATATTAGGATAAGCCAAGACCGGGGCTGTCACAAAAGTGTTCTTCAGCATTTCAAATGCTTGTTGTTGCGCATTTCCCCATTCAAAGGGAGTTTCCTTTTTAAGGAGGTCATTAAGTGGTCTTGCCACTTGTGAGAAATCTACAATGAATCTTTAATAGAAGTTAGCTAATCCTAAGAAGCTTCATACTCCTTTCAAATTTGTGGGAATGGGCCATTGAGTTACAGCCTCAACCTTCTTTGGATCCATAGAAATGCTGTTCTTTCCCACAATCATGCCAAGAAAATCTACTTCTGTGACACGAAAGCAGCATTTGGGGGCTTTCACAAAGAGGTCATTCTCCATTAATCTTTTAAGTACTTCTTGTATGATCTTGTTATGCTCCTTTGGATCTTTGGTTTTGGTGAAGATTAGCAGATCATCAATGTAAACAACTACCACATTATCCATATCTGTGAAGATTTTATTCATCATGGCTTGAAACATGGCAGGAGAATTGCATAATCCAAAATACATTACGAGAGGTTTGTAAGCTCCTCTGAAGCAAATGAAAGTGGCTTTCCATTCATCTCCTTCTTTGATGTGCACATTATTGTATCCCCAGCGAAGATCCATCTTTGTGAATAATTTAGCATCTTTCAGCTTATTGACCAATTGCGATATCAGGGGCAAAGGGTAATTGTTTTTAATGGTTCTTTCATTGAGATATCGGTAATCCTGTACCATTTGTTTTCCTCCATCCTTCTATGGAATAAAGAAAATGGGAGATGTTTGAGGCAATTTTGAAGGTCGGATATATCCCTTCTGTAATTGTTCATCTAAAAATGCCATGACTTCTTCTTGTTCATCTATGGACAGGGGGATGATTCTTCCCTTTTTAGGTTTGAAATCATCCTGCAAATCTATTGCGTGATCCCAAGACTTTCTTAACAGCATTCTTTTGAAATCTTTTTTTGAGAAAACCATGAGATAGTCATGATACTCTTTTAGGACTATTTGCTCAGGAGGAACTTCTTTAGGTTGTACACGTTCCAGCACTTTCTTTCACTCGTTGCTCCTTTCTAGAGAGTTTATCCAATGATACACCTGGTAGCTTTGATCTAGCTGTTCTTTCTGTAGCATTTGTAAAAACTTGCTTGGGGTGGAATCACCTTATTGGAGATTTCAACAGTGTTGGGGACATCTCGTCAATCAAACCGATCTGGTTGTCCAATCTATATTGGGGTTGTAGCACTGTAACCATTCATATCCCAGAATAAACTCGAACTTTCCCAAATCAGTGACCTCCACTGTCAATTTCTCACAATAACCTTTATATTCCATAACAAGCTGACAATTGTGCATAATTTTTCCAGCAGCATTGAGGGTACCATCAGTGTTATACACTGCTATCGGGTGTCTTAGTGGGGTTAAAGGTAAATGAAGACGCTGTGTGAAACTTTGATCAATGAAGATCATGTTTGCTCCAGAGTCTAGGAGGGCAGATGTTTTTGTAAAGGGTATATTTAGTTTTGGGGTTATCTTAATCGGGGGAACTATATCCTTCTGAGGATTGATCGTTCTCAGGAAATGAAATTCTTCTTTTGTCTCAGGTAGCAGTTCATCTAGATCTGTCTTGGACAGATTTGGATACATTGTTCATATGTCCAGTCATTTCTGTTCAGGTGTGGATGAAGAAGTTTTCATTCCTTGTATCTCCACTACTTCTGGGAAAACTTTCTTTGTTTTGGTTATCTGCGAATCAAGCACCAGTGTTTCATCCTGGCCAAGCTCATTGTCTAGATGAGACCCGCATGATGGCAAAGTTAAAGTTTCTTCTATTTCCAGAATAGCATATTGATTAGGGCTTCCTCCTTTTTCAGACTTTAGGGGTTGCCCTAATCTTTTCCCTTCTTGGAGATGGTTTCATAATCCTGGAACCAGGCACGAGCTTCATCAAATCCCATTCTGGCAATGGATTTACTCCAATCCCTTTCTTTTCCTTTTGTTGGGGTAGGGTTAGGTGGAGAATTCTCTGATTCACTCATTTCCCTAATATTTTGGGAAGGTTGCCTAGTAGTACACCATTTTGCATGTCCTCCTCCAAGGAATTTACATTTTTCACATGCCTTTTTGGGCTTAGGGCATTTAGAAGTGACGTGGGGTCCTTGACAATTGAAGTATTTAAGGGGCCTTTAAGATCCTTGTCCCTTTTGGACAGCATCTACATCCATTGCATTTGGATCTTGTGATGGCCATGAGATCCAATCTGCTGTTCCTCAACGAATGAAGCCGAGAAGCTCCTGGCGTTCTCTGTACTCTTTTACTTTCTTCATGAAGGTGGCGCAATTGGCATAGCGACCATCTCTTAGGAATAGGTATTTGATCATATCCTGATTCATGTTTCTTTCCATGATCTGTAAGATATGATCTCCATCGTACTCAGCAGTTGCCAAGTAATTTTCTAGCTTTACAAGATATTGATCTACAATCATTTTATCGGTTTGTTTCAAATTCTTGATCTGTCGTTGTGCCCATTCTTTCTCATTGGTTAGCCAGAAATGAAGCTCAATCAGCTTCTTGAATTCTGGCCAATCTGTTGCATCTCCTTTCAAGATCTTATTCAGATGGGCTCAGGCAAAGGCTCCAGCATCACCTTTGATCATTTGGGATAGTATGGCTTTAACTCCAGCTTCTCCTCGGAGTGCTCCAATGTTTTCTTGCCTCCACACCTGAGCTTTCATCCACCATTCTTCGAACTTTCTTCCTCTCATTCTGTCATATTCCCCTGGATCTGCTACAATCTTGGTGATTCGTGCCGTGGAGAAAGCAGAAGGTCCTGCTTTAACTTGTTCCTCCATTTCTTCTATGTCTTCACATAGTCTTTTGTTTTCTTGTAATATTTGTTCCATAGCCTGGCTATGAAGATCTAGATACTCCTTAAGATGGATACTTAATTAGGATAGGTCATTTTTAAAAGATCCTGCGAGAGCGTCCAGCGCATTGGAAAGGTGTTTGGGTAATGCCATTTAGTCAAATGCAGCTACAGTGGTGTTCTCATCTTTGTCATCTGATCTGACTAATCTTGGGATATGCCAGTCATTTTCATTATACCAACCTCCACAGTATCTCCAATTGTCTTTGAAGGCTTTAGTTGGGCTTATGATTCCAAAGCTTATTCTAAAAGGATTTTCTTCAGTTTTATAGATGTGTACTATGGCAAGTAGGGGTGCATTGCGTTCAACAACTTGTTTAATGATCCAGCAAAGTACAGCAGTAGAGATTAAAAAAATTCTGATGAATGTGGCAAGGATAAGTTCAAACTTCAAAAGCATCTAGCACTGATGAGGGTTGTGATGGAGGCCTTCCCCAAAGATCCAACTGTCTGATGTTGCACTAGTTGTGGGGACTACTCCTATGAAAGCAGAGTAAGGGGTTCAAAAGGTCTTGCTTTGATTTCCTACAAAGAGGATTGGTACTTGTGAGTCGGTTGAATACTTAGCAATCCACCTAAGGAAGTAGATTGTGATGATGTAGAATGTCAAACTGAAAAGAAGAAGAATGACAATTAATTGCATTCAATACTTGTAAGAGCAAGGCAGGAGGTTGCGTAATCCTATCCTACTTCCTCTTTCTATTCCCCTTTTTATCTCCTGCTGGTATTGCCTTCTTTGCCTTTTCTTAGGTGGTGGCAGTACTGCAGGTGCTTCTTCAAACTCGTACTCCGACCAGCCTTCTGATCTTCTTCTTTTGAAAAGGTTGAAGGTCCAACTATAGAAATCAGTCTGTACCGTCGAAGCTAAAGTGTAGAATCCCCTCTCTTCTTCTGAGGGCAGCTGATGCAGAGGTGACTGATCTGTGACATCTATAACGCTCAGCCCCGGGCTGCAATCATTTAGGTCGGGGGTAGGCAAAAGGAGGAGGTTGGGGGACTCTGACTCTCTCTCAAACTTTGTAGGAGCGGATAGTGTAAGGGGGACGACTATGTCCTTGTCCTTCATGTCTGTGGCTGGCAATGTACTCTCTTTGCAGCCGTTCTCTTCTCTCAGACCTTCTGTGATTGTATTTCTGATGATTGAGTCCTGTTAGGGGAAGCCTGGTAAAGAAGCCTCTAACTCTTATAAAAAGGCGGTTGCAGGCGACTCTGATCTATTCCCACCCTCCAGGACCTGAGTGGCCTGTTCTTGCTCTTCTCTCTGTTCTGCCTGTTGGTGACCAACAATGAAGGGATGAAGGGAGTGGTGGAACTGGGGGAAGAACACTAGCACTCGTTAGTACTGGTCCTGTAGTAGAAGGGGTCACTAGAAAGAATAAGAGTCTAGTCTAATAAAACGGCTGAACCCTCTTAGGAATGAAGACCAGCTCTACTACAACTATTAGCTAAAAGAGGAAATGGAGTACTAACTCGCTACAGTTAGTAGAGAGTTGTGGAGAGGTTGTTCTTAAGGCTTAGTAGTCGAGTTCAGGTGTAAACCAAGAGACTAGACTAGGGATCTACCCAGCATTGTTCTTGGGGTTTATATACTACTATACTATTTGTACATGTATTGCTAACTCTAATACCTGATTAGGTAGAATGCTATACCTACACAGTAGGAATGTGTCTAAGGTAAGAGTCCATGTTGTAGCTATCCAATAGTGATAAAGATATACCATAGCCTCTAGGGCTGAGGGGAGCAGAAATGAGTAACACGTTTGATACTGTGGATGGCAGATCAAAGGGAAAAGAAGCTGCAGCAGCAGTAATGAACTAGGCTATACCATAGCCATGCATAGCACAGAAATGAAAAGAATCACACGGTGATTAAAAGAGTGTTGGCTACATGCAGTAGAAGTTCAGAAAGTCATGGTAATGACCATGGCAAAGAATAGCCAAATGGGGATAGATCTGATTGGGAAGAAGAGCAGAAGATAAGCACGATCAGATTAGTCAGGAAACAATAAGATAAGATCAAGCAAAAAGTATACACTAAGTCCGTTATGATAAAGAGTCTACCAGAGACCGTATACAAGACAGCAAGGATCGTCACACCTACTTCCTCTTTCTATTCCCCTCTTTATCTCCTGCTGGTATTGCTGCCTTTGTCTTTTCCTTGGGGGCAGTGCAGGTGCTTCTTCAAACTTGTATTCAGATCACCCTTCTGATAGGCAGCGTTTGGGAAGATTAAAGGTTCAGCTATAAAAATTTGCCTGAACCGTCAAAGCTAAAGCATAAAAGCCCCTCTCTTCTTCTGAGGGCAGCCAATGCAGAGGTGACCAATCTGCAATGTCTATAATGCTTAGTTCTGGGCTGCAATCATTCAGGTTAGGGGTAGGCGGAAGGAGGAGGTTAGGGGACTCTGACTCTCTCTTGAACTTTGTAGGGGCAGATAGTATAAGGGGAACAACTATGTCCTCTTTCTTCAAATCTGTGGCTGGCAATGTGTCTTCTTCACAGCCTGTCTCTGATCTCCAATCTCTGTTGATCGTATCTCTCACAATCGAGTCCCAATGGGGGAAGCTGGATAAAGAACCCTCTAATTCTCTTAAGAAGGCAGTTGCCAGCAAGACAGATCTGTTCCCACCATCCGGGACCTGTGCAGCCTGTTCTTGCCCTTCTCTTGGCTCTGCTTGTTGGTGACTGATAATGAAGGGACAAAGGGAGTGGTGGAACTGGATGGGCACTAGTACTCGTTAGTACCAGTGCATCTGTAGAACAGGGGGTCACTAGAAAAGATAGAGTCTAGTCTAATGAAATGGCTAAACCTGAGAGGGAACTGGAACTGGCTCTACTACAACTATTAGCTAAAAGAGGAAATGGAGTACTAACTTGCTACAGTTAGTAGAGAGTTGATGAGGTCTTGAGCTTAGTAGTCGAGTTCAGGTGCAAATCAAGAGACTAGACTGGGGATCTACCCAGTGTCATCCTTGGGGTTTATATACTACTCTACTGTTTGTACATATATTGCTAACCCTAATACCTAATTAGATAGAATGCTATGCCTATACAGTAGGGATGCAACTAAGGTAAGAGTCCATGCTGTAGCTATCCAATAGCAATAAAGGCATACCACAGCCTCTAGGGCTAAGGGGAATGGAAATGACTAACACATTTGATACTGCAGGTGGCAGATCAAATGAAAGAGAAGCCACAGCAGTGGTAATTAAGTGGGCTATGCCATAGCCATGCACAGCATGGAAATGAAAAGAATCATGTGGTGATTAAAAGGGCATTGGCTATACACATTAGAAGATCAGAAGAGACATGGTAATAACCATGTCAAAGAATAGCCAAATGGAGTTAGATCTGATCGGGAAGAAGAGCAGAAGATAAGCACGATCAGATTAATTATGAAATGATAAGATAAGATCAAAGAAAAAGTATACACTAAGTCCAGCTTGACGAAGAGTCTACCAGAGACTGTATATGAGACAGCAAGGATTGTCACAGTATTGAATAGCATCATGTTCTGAACTTCCACAGGTGGGGTGCCAACCCCAATTTTAACCTCTGAGTCTCCTGAATTGAACTCCATTCCTCTCCCTCCATCACCCAACAATTACTCTGCTCATCCTCTAAAGACTACACCCCTGGATTTGCCTAGAGCCCCTAGACTTATATGCCCAGCAATCTTCTTTATTAACACAGCTGCATTCAATTGTGCCTGCAAGTTGGAGGGCTCTATCCCCTTCACTCTTTCTCTTCAAGACATTAACTCCACTAAAGCTTGCTTTGTTACAGTCTCCAATGCTCTGGAGATACCTCCAGATCTCTCTGAAGTTCCCTCAGAGTATCACAACTTTGCAGATGTCTTCAGGCAGATACACTTCCTAAGCACTGCCTATTCAATCTAAAGATCAATCTCAAGGAAGGTGCTGAACCTTCAATTGGTTGGCTCTACTCCCTCTCCTCCACAGAACAGGAGGCCCTTAAAGACTTCTTGGATGAACACCTCTGCATTGGCTTCATCTGGCAATCTATATCTCTACATGCCACACCAGTGCTCTTTGTCCACAAGAAGGATGGCTCCCTCCACCTCTGTGTTGACTTTCAAGGTCTAAACAAGATCACAAAGAAGGACCATTACCCACTACTCCATACCTCCAATCTTCTGAAAGCCCCTAGTGGTGCCAAGATATTCACCAAGCTCAATCTCCAGCATGCTTATCATCTAGTCTGCATCACCACCAGAGATGAGTAGAAGACCTCCTTCCACACCCACTACGGATTCTATAAATGGTTGGTAATGCCCTTCAGTCTCATCAACACTCTAGCTACCTTTCAGCACTTTGTCAACTCCATATTTATTAATATATTGGATGTTTCCATTGTGATCTATCTCAACAACATCCTTATTTACTCCCAAGACATTGCCTCGCACTACAAGAATGTCCAGGAAGTCCTCCAGCATCTCTGTGCTAATAGTTTATACCTGAAGCCAGAGAAGTGCAAGTTCCATTTGGAGTCTGTTGAGTACCTTGAATATATCCTCTCTCTCTCCAGGCTCACTATGGCCCTGGACAAGGTCAAAGTGATTCAGGATTGGTGTCATATGCCGTTCCTACTCCAGAACTCCACATCCAACTCCTCGACAACTCTGGAGTGATCTCCTCCGTTCATGTGTGTAGGATCTCCGGACCCACGTGACTTTTCCTTTTATGTTCATCTTTGTTCTCTGATTGGCTGTGCCTGTCCATTTTGTTGGATCTTCGTTCTTAGATGTGCAGTCTGGCATATCGCATCTCCGGTGCATAGCTCCGGATTTCTCATTCCCGTCTTACTTATCATCTCATTCCACAGTTACTCCGTTAGTAATGCGATACAACTCCGGTAGTATAAATATCGTAGTTACTTCACTGTACACTCCTCAGTCTGAATATCGATTTGGATAACTCCGGTTGTCTCCTTCCTTCCCTCACATCCCTCCTCCAAAGAGTCGAACCTACGCAAGGCACGACACATAAGTCCTGCGCTGAGACTCACCCATCCGCTCCGCTACCCTGCTCCTACCCTGTGCCCACAGACTTCCTTCTGGAGGACCGGAGTGACCGATCTTAACAATTGGCTGGAGCCTTATAAGGTTAAGGACATTCAGTCCTTTCTTGACTTTACTAACTTCTACTGTTGCTTCATTCAAAATTACTCAGATATTGTGATTCTGCTCATATGGCTCACTCACAAAGAAGTTTTCTGGAACTTCTCTGACGACTGTTGCAAGTCCTTCAGTCAGCTGAAGGAAGCCTTCATTTCTGCTCCAGCGTTGATCCACTGGACTCTGGATGCTTCCATTACTGTCAAGACTGATGCCTCTGATTATGCCATCACCAGCATTCTGTCTATCACTAGCTCTGACTCCAAACTTCATCTGGTTGCATTCTACTCCCACACCCTTACAGGGCTGGAGTTGAACTACAACATGCACAACAAGAAGTTATTGGTGATTTTTGAGGTGTTTAGGAATTGATGTCACTTCCTTGAAGGTTCTGGATCTCCAATCAACATTATTATCAATTACAAGAATCTTGAGTATTTCTCCACCACTAAGCTCCTGATGCACCACCAGGCCTGCTGGTCTGAATACCTCTGCCAATTCAATATGGCAGTTTGTTACTGGCCTGGTAAGCTCAGAGCTAAACCTGATGTGTTAACTAGATGTTGGGATGTCTACCCAAAAGAGGGGGATAAAGACTATGCTCATGTCAACCCTAACAATTTCTGGCCCATATTCACCCATGAACAGCTCACTGTGTCTCTCCACATGACTTACTTAGCTACTCTGACACTCCAGGCCTCACTCCTAGTCAACATTGAGCAACTCCACTCTGATATCCTCTCCTTTCTACCCAATAATCCAGTTGCATCCTGCATCCTCTCCTCTGAGTCTATTGACAACCCTTGCTGAACAGTCAACCCTGAAGGATTCTTACTCTGGAATAATCACATCTATGTCTCCAAAGCTGAAGATTTCCAACTCCAGATTCTCTGCTACTTCCATAATCACCCTGCTGCAGGTCATTTTGGCCAGAACTGCACCTTGGAACTCATTCACTATGAGTATACCTGGCTGGGCATCCATACCTTCATTAAAGACTATGTCAGTTCTTGTACATCCTGCACCCACACCAAGGTTTCAAGGCACTGGCCTTATAAACTCCTCAAGCAGCTACCAATTCCAGAGAAACCATGGAACTCCATCTCCATGGATTTCATTGAACAGCTTCCCTCTTCAGAGGGTTATACAGCAATCCTAGTGGTCATCAATTGATTGTCTAAACAATCGATCTTTATCCTGACTCATGATACTGTTACCTCTGCTGACCTAGCTAAATTGTTTCTAATCAACATGTTCAGTAAACATGGAGTTCCCATCCATGTCACCTCCAACCAGAGCTCTGAGTTTGTATCACACTTCTTCTGGTCTCTGTGACGATCCTTGCCATCTTGTATACAGTCTCTGGTAGACTCTTCGTCAACAGACTTAGCATGAACTTTTTCTTTGATCTTATCTTTTTCTTTTCATCTTATCTGATCGGAGCTTATCTTCTGCTCTTCTTCCTGATCAGATCTATCTCCTTTTGGCTAATCTTTCACATGGTAATCACCATGTCTTCTGATCTTCTAACTGCCTTGCCAGCGCCCTTCTTTAATCTCCATTGAGATTCTTTTCATTTCTATGCAGTGCATGGCTGTGGCACAGTCCACTTAATTACTGCTGCTGCGGCTTCTCTTCTATTTGATCTGCCACCTGCAGTATCAAACTTCTTTTCATTTCTGTTCCCCTTAGCCCTAGAGGCTGTGGTATGTTTTTATCGCCATTGGATGGCATAGACATGGACATGGACTTTACCATAGATTGGAACTCAGTCATCCTAATCAGGTATTAGGGTTAAGACAACATGTACAAATAGATAGTAGTATATAAGATCAAGGACAAAACTGGATTGATCTCCAGTCTAGTCTCTTGGTGTTTTCCTAGAACTTGACTACTAAGCACTCCTCAAGGCAACTCTTTCCTCAACAGAACGAGTTAGTCTCTTCCTTTATTCTTTTTACTAAGATAGTTGTAGTAGGCTTCATTCTTAAGTTCAAGAGTTTTTGGTTGTTTCATTAGACTAGACTCTTCTCTAGTGACAACCTCTACTACAAACAGGGTACTAACCAATGCCAGTGCCCATCCAGTTCCACCACTCCCTGTGTCCCTTCATCATCAGAACTTCCTGCAGATCACTGAGAGAAGGGCCAGAACCAGCTGCACAGGCCCTGGAGGATGGGAATGCATCACTCTCTCCTGCTGAAGCCTTCTTGCAAGAGTTAGAAGGTTCTTTATTCAGCCACCTCCATCAGGACTTGATTGTGAGAGATATGGTCAAAGGAGAATTGAGATTAGAGATCAGCTTCAAAGACAATACATTGCCAATCACAGAAGAGAAGGAAGAGGATATAGTCGTCCCCCTTACTCTATCCGCCCCTACGAAGTCAGACCCCAACCAAGACAGCCCAGACCTCCTCCTTTCTTCTACCCCAGACCTGAACAACTGCAGCCCTGGACCAAGTATTATAGACGAAGGTCAGTCCTCACTACATCAGCTGCCCTCAGAAGAAGAGAGGGGATTCTTCACTATAGCTTCAACAGTATAGGCCAATTTCTATAGTTGGACTTTCAACCTACCAAAGAGAAGAAGGTCAGAAGGGTGGTCTGAGTACGAATTTGAAGAAGCTCCAGTTCGGCCTAAGAAAAAAAGTAGGCAAACTTATGACAAAGAAATAGCTAGAGAAGGACCTAGCAGAGTACAACTCTGAGACCTCCCCCACAAAAACTACAAATATTAATTAGTCATCATGTCTCTTCCCACCGATCTTATTTACACTCTTGATGCCCTCACTGCCTTCTCAAATAACAATTACACCCAATTAGGTATTCATCTTAAAGCCTGTTTGGAGGACCAAGCCCAAGCAATGCTGAGCGTTGTAAGGGACAACTGATGAATGAGAGAGGAGCTGGAGCAAATGGAAGAGCAAGTCAAAGCTGGCGGAGGACAGGGAGTCAGAATAACAAAAATTATTGCTGACCCTGAAGAATATGATGGCACCAGGGGCTGAAAATTTGAAGAATGGTGGATGAAAGTCCAAGTATGGTGAGACAAAAACATTGCCATCCTTGGTGGAGTAGTAGGAGTCAAAGCAGTGCTCTCACAAATGACAAAAGGAGATGTGGGTGCCTTTGCATGGACACATTTAATCAAAATTCTAAAGGGAGATGAGACAGATTGGCTGGAGTTTAAAAAGTTGATAGAACTCCACTTCCAGCTGACAAATGAGAAAGAGTGGGCTCGCCGCCAACTCAAAAACCTCAAACAAGGAGACAAGATGACCATCTCACAATACTTTGTGAAGATGGAAAACTACTTGGCTCAAGCTGAATACAACAGAGATAGGCTTCTCCAAATTCTGGAATGCAATATGAACCAGGATATGATTAAGTACCTATTCCTGCAAGATGGTTGCTACACCGATGTAGCAATGTTCATAAGAAAAGTGAAGGAGTACAGTGAACACCATGAGCTACTTGGCTTCATCAAAAGAGAAATGGCCAATTGCATCTCTCAGCCTTGAGATCCAAATGCCATGGATGTAGATGCTGTCCAGAAGGGGCAAGGCCAAAAGGGCTGAGGACCTCTAAAATGTTTCAATTGTGACGGACCGCACATTGCTGCCAAATGCCCAAAACCCAAGAAGGCGTGCGATAAGTGTAAATTCCTTGGTGGAGGCCATGCTATTTGGTGCCCCACTCAGAAGGCATCATGAAATATCTGTGAAATGAGCTGAAGCTCATTCCCCATGCCTAAGAGTCCACTGAAGGACAAGGGCAAAGGATGGAATTGGAGCAGGTCAGTTGCAGGCATGTCCTTCAATGAGGCATGTGCCTGGTTCAAGGATTATGAAAACCTAGCCTCCAAATCGGGAAAAGCTTGAGGCAACCCACTATATCTGGGCATGTGGGAAGCCATAATTGATATGAACTTTTAAAAGTAGAAGAAGATAATTCTCTGCTATCATGTGGGTCTCATCTAGATGGTGAGCTCGGCCGGAACAAAACACCAGTGCTTGATTTGCATTTGAAAAATGAAAAAAATATTGTATTCCCAGAAGTGGTGGAGATATGGAGCATGACAACTCTGATCCCATCAAAAGAACAAACAAGACATGATGTTAGGACTATGTATCTGGGACTGACCAAGTCAGATCTCAATGAATTACTACCAAAAACAAGAAAAGAAGATCTGGAGGAATTTCATTTCCTAAGAACTATTAATCTGAAAAAGGATATAGTCCTCCCAATCAAGATAACACCAAAAATAAACATCCCCTTTACAAAAACATCCACCCTCCTAGATTCTGGAGCAAACGCTGTCTTCATTGACCAGCAATTTGCCCAGCGTCTTCATTTACCTCTAAACCCTCTAAGAAGACCCATTCCAGTGTATAATGCCGATGGAATCTTAAATGCCACTGGAAAGATAACGCATAACTGTCAGCTTGTAATGGAATATGACAGTCATTGTGAGAAACTGACAGCTAAGGTCACTGATCTGGGAAAGTTCAAATTTATCCTGGGATATGAGTGGTTACAGCACCACAACTGAAACGGCAGAACCCAAAGGGAACTTGAACCAGCTCTACTACAACTATCAGCTATAAAAGAATAGGAACTACTAACTTGTTCTGTTGAGGAAAGAGTTGAGGGGGCAGAGAGGCTTAGTAGTCAAGTTCTGGAGAAAACCAAGAAACTAGACTGGGGATCTACCCAGCGTTGTTCTTGGGGTTTATATACTACTATACTATTTGTACATGTTTTGTCTAACCCTAATACCTGATTAGGTAGAATGCTATGCCAACACAGTAGGGCTACAACTAAGGTAGGAGTCCATGCTATAGCTATCCAATAGTGATAAAGGCGTACCACAGCCTCTAGGGCTGAGGGGAGTGGAAATGAATAACACGTTTGATACTGCAGGCAGCAGATCAAATGGAAGAGAAGCCGCAGCAGTGGTAATGAACTGGGCTGTGCCATAGCCATGCACAGCATGGAAATGAAAAGAATCACTCGGGGATTAAAAGGGCGTTGGCTACACGTGTTAGAAGTCTAGAAGGGACACAGTAATGACCATGTCAAAGAATAGCCAAATGGAGATAGATCTGATCGGGAAGAAGAGCAGAAGATAAGCATGATCAGATTAGTCATGAAACGATAAGATAAGATCAAGCAAAAATTATACGCTAAGTCTGTTGCGATGAAGAGTCTACCAGAGACCATTATACAAGATGGCAAGGATCGTCACAACAACCCAGAAATAGATTGGACAACTGGAAAGGTTAGATTGACAAGATGTCCCCAGCATTGTTAGAATCTCCAACAAGGTGATTCTACCCCATCCAAGTTTTTATAGGTGTTGCAAAAAGAATAGCACAAGCAGACATATCAGGTATTCCATTGGATTCATGCCCTGGAAAAAGACAATGATACCCAAAAAGTGCTTGAATGGATTCAGCCAAAAGAAACCCCACTGGAGGAATTAGTGCCTATTGAATATCACAATTACCTCACAGTATTCTCAAAGAAAGACTCCGAAAGAATGCCCTTACACAAGCCATGGGACCATGCAATTGAATTGCAGAACAATTTTAAACCCTGCAAAGGAAGAATTATTCTCCTTTCGATCAATGAACAGGAAGAAGTTACTGCATTCCTAGATGAACAAATGCAGAAAGGACATATTCATCCATCAAAATCTCCACAAACCTCCCCTGTATTCTTTATTCCAAAGAAAGATGGTGGAAAACAAATGGTATAGGATTACTGATACTTGAATGAACACACCATCAAAAACAATTACCCTTTGCCATTGATTTCACAACTTGTGGACAAGTTAAAAGACACTAAATTATTCACGAAAATGGACCTTAGATGGGGATACAACAATGTCCACATCAAAGAGGGAGATGAATGGAAAGCCACTTTCATATGCTTCTGAGAAGCATATGAACCCCTCGTGATGTATTTTGGATTATGCAATTCCCCTGCCACCTTCCAGGCCATGATGAATGAAATCTTTGCCAACATGGATGACGTGGTAGTGGTCTACATAGATGATCTTTTAATATTTACAAAAACAGAAGATCAAGTGGAACATGATCAAATTGTGCTGGAAGTCCTCAGAAGACTGAAAGAGAACAACCTCTTTGTGAAGGCCCCCAAATGCCACTTTTATGTCACAGAAGTAGATTTTCTGGGCATGATCATAGAAAAGAACAGCATTTCTATGGATCCAAAGAAGGTTGAGGCCATAACTCAATGGCCCATTCCCTTGAATGTCTGAGGAGTTAGGAGCTTTTTAGAACTCACTAACTTCTATCACCACTTCATTTCTGATTTTTCTCAAGTGGCCAGACCACTTAACGATCTTCTAAAGAAGGAAGTCTCATTTGAATGGGGCTTAGCTCAGCAAGAAGTGTTTGAAATGCTTAAGAATGCTTTCATATCTGCCCCCATTTTAGCATATCCAGATATTGATTGTGAATTCCGTTTAGAAGCCGATGCTTCGGATTACGCCACAGGAGCAGTGCTCTCAATAAAGAAAGAAGACAAGTGGCACTCCATTGCATACACTTCTCATAGTATGCAGCCTGCAGAATGAAATTATCCCATCTTGGACAAGGAGATGCTCTCTGTCATACGCTCACTGGAGGAATGGAGACATTATCTCAAAGGAGCTAAATTTCCTGTGGAAGTTTGAAATGATCACCAGAACCTTCAGTGGTACCAGATGAGACAAGATCTCAATCACCAACAGGCCTGATGGGCACAATATTTATCTAGATTCAACCTAAAATGGATACATAAGCCTGGAGCTACCATGGGCAAGGCCAATGCACTCTCTAGACGAGAAGATCATGCTATCAGCATAGATCAAGATAATAAAGGAGTCCTAGTAATTCCGCTGGAGCAGATCAGAAGTATGGAGCTAGATACTCCACTTCTTATCTCCAATGAAGGTGAACAACTCAATAAATCTATATTCAACGAGCTTTGTAAGCTAACAGAGAGAGACACCATTTATCTCAGTAGAAAGCATTTTCTAATCAAAGGAGAAGACAGCCTGTTGCATGACCTACAAGGCTGAATATACATACCAGATGCTACCCTGATCAAGATGGATATCCTTAGACTTTTTCATGATTCCCCGATGGCTGGCCATGTCAGTTACAAGAAAATGTTGAAGTTGATCTCCAGATTCTATTGGTGGCCCAGAGTCACCATGTTTGTAAAAGATTACATGAGCCATTGTGACAAGTGCCAGCAGTTCAAAGGAAGCAATAAACCCCTGAGTGGTCTTCTAGTACCGCTCATGACCCCTGATGCTCCTTGGAGCCACATTTCCACCAATTTTATCACAGATCTACCTAAATCCCACACTTTTGATGCTATTCTTACAGTCGTCGATCGTTTCTTCAAGGAAGTCGAACTCATTCCATGCACCAAGCAGTGCAGTGCCCTAGATATGGCACGTTTGTTTTTGAATAACGTCTGGAAGCATTATGGTCTTCCATCTTCTATTGTTTCAGATCAAGGTCTGCAGTTCACTGTGCAAGTAATGACTGAGATCAACAAAGCTTTATCTATTGAAACTAAACTCAGCACAGCATTCCATCCCCAGATGGATGGCCAGTCTGAGATCATCAATAAAGAAGTTCAGAAGTTTTTGAGAATCTTTTGTTCTGAAAAACAAGATAAATGGGTTGATTGGCTTACCTTGGCCCAGTTTTCAATTAATTCAAAACAACACACTTTGACGAAGAAAACCCCTTTTGAGATCACACGATCATATAATCCACACATGGGAATTGAACCCCTGAAGACCAATAAAGCCCCCACTGCCATAAGATTTGCTGAAGACATGGCTGCCACTTTCAATCAAGTGAAGCAGAACATGAAGGCTATGCAAGCACACCAAAAGAAATATGCAGATCAATCTCACAGCACTCCCCCTGATTACACCATGGGCCAACAAGTTTGGTTATCCATAGAAAACCTTAGATTGATGTGTGCATCGAAGAAACTCTCTGAAAGATGACTTGGACCATACATGATTACAAAACTAATTGGAACAAATGCAGTTGAACTGAAGCTTCCCTGCTCTATGCGAATTCACCCAGTTATAAATATCTCTTGAATTAAACCTTACAAGGAACGTCTTAAAGGCCAGCCAGTTGACCGGCCCAGTCCTGTTAAGGTCACTGAAGACAGGGATAATGAGTGGGAAGTCGACTACATAGTGGACAGCAGATATTGGCTACACTGACTGGAATACCTGGTACATTGGAAAGGATACGATGAAACTGAAAGAACTTGGGAGCTGCACTCCAACCTTACCAATGCCAAAGAGGCAATCTCCGACTTTTACAAGACCCACCCTTCCTGTCACATACTGGTCCAACTCCGGTACTCTGGTGTCATCTCTGACACATCTCTGGTGCAATATCCATGATATCCTTTCACCTAGTTTCTCGAACATTCAATTCATAGATTCTTCTAGTTAGTTCTACTCCTGCTCCTCCAGTATCTGTTTCCCGAACTCTGTCTTACTCATCCAATTACTTATCCTTATTCATACCTTACGAATCTTTTTCATTCTGTTACTAATCCAGTGCAACTCCATAGTATAAATACTGTACTTCTGATCTGTATATTCTCCAGTTTGAATATCAACTTAGTCTCCTCTAGATGACTCTGACTTCGAGCCTAGTGCTCATCTGACCCCTGACTCCAAGGATAGCAAGTACAAGGGCACAACACATAAGTCCTGCACCAAAAATCCTCACCCACTCCGTTTCACCCTTCTTCTTCTTGCCCTCCCTCTGCCACTCCATTCCAGACCTCATTGGACTTGTCCAAAGGAACCAGACTTAACACTTCCACACCCCAGGTCCTTATGATTGATCCCAAACAGTTTCTCTTCCTTTTCCACAAACATCCAGAAAATGTCACTGAGGTTCTGACTTATCATCTCCCCTTTGATCATTTGGACAATAATCTTTAGAGGGGGGTAGTGTGACGATCCTTGCCATCTCGTATACAGTCTCTGGTAGACTCTTTGTCAACAGACTTAATGTGAACTTTTTCTTTGATCTTATCTTTTTCTTTTTATCTTATCTGATCGGAGCTTATCTTCTGCTCTTCTTCCTGATCAGATCTATCTCCTTTTGGCTAATCTTTCACATGGTAATCACCATGTCTTCTGATCTTCTAACTGCCTTGCCAGCGCCCTTCTTTAATCTCCATTGAGATTCTTTTCATTTCCATGCAGTGCATGGCTGTGGCACAGTCCACTTAATTACTGCTGCTGTGGCTTCTCTTCTATTTGATCTGCCACCCGCAGTATCAAACTTCTTTTCATTTCTGTTCCCCTCAGCCCTAGAGGCTGTGATATGTCTTTATTGCCATTGGATGGCATAGACATGGACATGGACTTTACCATAGATTGGAACTCAGTCATCCTAATCAGGTATTAGGGTTAAGACAACATGTACAAATAGATAGTAGTATATAAGATCAAGGACAAAACTGGATTGATCTCCAGTCTAGTCTCTTGGTGTTTTCCCAGAACTTGACTACTAAGCACTCCTCAAGGCAACTCTTTCCTCAACAGAACGAGTTAGTCTCTTCCTTTATTCTTTTTACTAAGATAGTTGTAGTAAGCTTCATCCTCAAGTTCAAGAGTTTTTGGTTGTTTCAGTCTCTAGATAAAGCTCTCAATATGCACCTGCATTTCACCTCCAGATATCATTCAGAGGGGGATGGTCAAACCAAACACACTAATCAAACCCTTGAGCAATACCTCCAGATCTACTATAACTATCAGCAGGACAATTGGTCAGAACTCCTTTCTCTTGCCGAATTCATATACAACAATGCTCCAAGTGCTACTACCAAAGTATTCCTGTTTTTCGCTAACAAGGGCTATCACCCAAATCTATCTATCAACTCTGATTATAACCTCACCTTGTCTGCAGCCAAAGCTTATATCATAGACTTAGATCAACTCCACGACTTCCTCCAGTCAGAGATGGCTGAAGCCCAGATGTGTTATTAGGGACCCACTGACACTAAACAGAGTCCAGCCCCAGATGTCAAGATTGGTGACCAAGTGTACATGAAGGCCAAGTACTTCTGGTCTACATGACCATCCAAAAAACTATCCAAGAAGAATCTAGGCCCATTTCCAATTATTACTAAGCCTGGTTCTCACTCATTTACTTTATGTTTACCTGACACTATGCATTCCATACATCCAGTTTTTCACGTCTCTCAATTAGAAGTTTCTACTCCAAATACTATATCAAATTGTGTTCAACCACCACCACCTCTGATTGAGGTTAATGGTAAGCCAGAGTACAAGATCATAGAGATTTTAGACTCCAAGATCAATCAGAGAAGGCATCACTGCCAACTCTTGTACTTGGTTTGTTGGTTGGACTACAAGGGAACTAACAATAAGACCTTTTGGCTACTCACCACAGAGTTGGAAAATGCAAGGGACCTTGTTTCAGACTTCCATGAGAAGTACCCAGACAAGCCCAGGCCACTACCCACCAATATCATATAACTCCAAGGTTTCCTTTCTTCCTTTTCTATTCTGTTCTGTTCCTTTTCTTTCTTTTTGTTTTTCCTTCCATTCTGAGTTCACTCCATTTTTTCCAATTCAACTCCATTGCTATTTATACAAGTCCAAAACAACTAATACTCTACAGGGGCAATGGTGGTGACATCCTAGACTCCTCGTAGTCCTCCCTCAGCCCCTCCAACTCTTCCACTGCCTCTGCTGTGTTCTCATCCACCATCTCCTCCTCCAAATCATCAAATGCCTCTGCCTCCTTGAGCTCCACAAGCTGGTGGAGCAGGTGTGTCTGGGTCTAGATGTGGTTATCCAACAACCAGATCACCAGCTCAATGCCCTAAAGGGCATGCTCAATGCCACTCTTCCTACTTAGCTCTGCCTCCATCTCCACATCCTCATGCACCTTCTTGCATGGCCTTGGGTCTTCCTCCACTCCTGTGGTGTGCCTCCATTTGGTCACAGGTTTCTTTGTTGAAGGCTTCTCTGGTGCCTCACCATCTCCAGGGTGTATGCACTTTACCTTCACCTCTTAACAGGCAACACAAGATTTGAACTTGCCTGTGCCCATCTTGCATGGCTCATCCCTCAACTTACACTGGTTGCATGGTGGCAGTGCCTTTCCTTTGCCTTTGTCTGTGATCTATGCAACCTGGACTTGCTTGGCCTAACAACAAATTAGTGATGTCCATAGTCACATAATGCAGCCACTTACCCTTTTCTTGGCTGCCTCCACCACTTCCTTGCACCTCTGTTCCACTGCCTCCACTTGCCTCTTCTCCTCCACTGCTTGCACCTCTGCCTTGGCCTTCTTCCATGCTGCCTCTGCCTCAGCCTTCTTTCACACTGCCTTCTCAGCCTTTTTCTTTGCCTCTTTCCATCATCACCCTCATTCCATGGCCTTCACAGCTATAGTTATGTCATCATTGTTGATTTTCTCCTAAATGTCCCCCCAGGTCCATTTGATGATCTTCAATAGTGGGAAGGGAAGGTCAGATGTGGTAGTTATGATTGATGATGGTAGGAGAAAATCAGAAACTAGCTGTGCATCATCCAGGCTTATATGTTCAGCCACAAAATTCAGACTCTGATCAACAATCAACAGAGTCACACAGATTGACCAAACTCCATCACACATCTCCACACCAACTCCACATCCAAACTCCATACCCTACTCAGCCATATGGCCTTCAAGAGTTCAGGTCTAAGAGGGGAATACTGTCATATCCTGGACTTCAACTCCAGACAGTGCAGCACAACTCTGGCACAATCTACTCAGGAAGGTGTTCCTCACCTTTGGACTTTGTTCATTATAGTACCCCTTGTTCTTCTTATTGTATATCTCCTTTAGTATTAGTTCCACAGTCTCCATTCTCCATCACTTAGAGTTCATTATGGAGCATAGCTCTGGTGACTGCTAACACCAGTCACAGCTCTGGACTTTGTATTACTGGACTCCATCCTATGCACTCCATTCTAGTGGTGTTTCTCAGTAGTATATATATTCTGTACAATTCTGCTGTACTCTCCTCAGTACAAATATCAAATAAGTTTCCTCCACTTCCTCCAGTCTCCTTCCCTCTATTCTCCTCCTTACCTCTGTCTCAATGAGGACCAGACTAGAGCAAGTGTTACGCAAGTAGCCTGATGTCTGCTACCGGGGAGACGAGGGGTGCTTGGAGGTGGACAAGGATTTGGGAGTTCGGAGGGGCTTGAGGACGAAGGGACACGGTGCAGGTGTTGCAGCGGACTCAAGACTACGTATGATTGCGTAGACCAAGAATACTGACTACAATACAAAGGCGCGGAATATAAAGGCAATAATGGAAGCGCATAGAACGTTATGGAAGGTGGGGAAACTAAGCCGCTGTGGGAGAAGCGACTGCGGAGAGATAAGCGTCCCGAGATATCGGTAAGGATTACAAAGAGAGAAATGCTGCGGAACGTGGAGTCACCACCAGGATGAAGTAACGTTCTTCATAGGAGAAGAAGAAAGGCGGAGAGTGCTGGGGGACGGTAAGGCTAAGGAGAAAGATGAAGCGATGTAGGAATAAAATTGTAACAATACCCCCTTCGTACACTGGAAGTCCCACTTCCAATATTCTAGCCTCGGGCGGGTCCTCCAAAGATTGCAGATGCCTGAGGTACGGTATAATGCTCAAATGGACAGTCGTCTTGGACGTGTCCAGGTTCATCACAAGTGGCACAAACTCGCTGAGGGCAGAAGCGAGGACCATGCCCCCATCATAGGCAAAAGGAGCACTGGGTACGAAGGCAGTCGTGAACGTTGTGGCCAGGAGCGGGTTGGTCGCAGGTAGGGCATCGGTACTGTGGGCAGTCTGCTCGATAATGACCCCTACCTCCACATAGAAAGCAAGTGGTAGAGGCGGAGGCTGGGAGGGGTCTGGACGCCGGTTGGAGTACGCGATGGGGGGAGGATAGCACCCGTTGACCATTTGGGAGAGTGAGTAGGAATTCCCGGTTAGCGACAATGACGCCTTGATCGAGTTCAAAAGTGGTGATTCCAGTGGGTCCTTCGGTGTCCAAAAAGGTGGCCATCGTGGAAGGTGCGATGGGGGAGGATGGAGGAGGTGGAGACGAGATTCGTTCCTCTAGGGAGATATGGAGTGGGACGGGAGACG
>JBBPUB010000021.1:31171-63739 GCA_038094415.1 Xerocomus alliaceus | reverse complement strand
TGTTGGGATTTATGATTTCTATTATCTAATTCTTATCTCAATTGTAATTCTTCTAGACCATGTCATATGATTTTCATGTGATCTGTTTCAGAACATGGTTTATTTCCACTATCTATTGTTATGACATCATAGATAAGAGTTCTTATTGCTATTTGTTAGCTATACTGATACCTTGACATATATTCTGTGACGATCCTTGCCGTCTCGTATACGGTCTCTGGTAGACTCTTCATCACAATGGACTTAGCGTGCACTTTTTGCTTGATCTTATCTTATCATTTCATGACTAATCTGATCATGCTTATCTTCTGCTCTTCTTCCCGATCAGATCTTTCTCCATTTGGCTATTCTTTGACACAGTCATTACCGTGTTCCTTCTAGACTTCTAACGTGTGTAGCCAACGCCCTTTTAATCACTGCGTGATTCTTTTTCATTTCCGTGCTGTGCATGGCTATGGTACAGCCCGGTTCACTACCGATACTGTGGCTTCTCTTCCATTTGATCTGCCACCCACAGCATCAAACGTGTTATTCATTTCCGTTACCCTCAGCCCTAGAGGCTGTGGAACACCTTTATTGCTATTGGATAGCTACAACATGGACTCTTACCTTAGTTGTAGACCTACTGTGTAGGCATAGCATTCTACCTAATCAGGTATTAGGGCTAGCAATACATGTACAAATAGTATAGTAGTATATAAACCCCAAGGACGACGCTGGGTAGATCTCCAGTCTAGTCTCTTGGTTTTCTCCAGAACTCGACTACTAAGCCCACTTTGCCACCTCAAACTCTTTCCTCAACAGAACGAGTTAGTAGTCCCTCTCTATTTTTAGCTGATAGTTGTAGTAGAGCCAGTTCAAGTTCCCCAAGCGGGTTCTGCCGTTTCATATTCCATGACATTCCATGACATTCTGTTAAGATTGATCACTTCAGTTCTCCAAAAGGAAGTCTGAGGGAATGGGAGTAGGAGTGGAGTAATGGAGCGGAGGGGTGAGTCTCAGTGCAGGACTTATGTGTTGTACCTTGCATAGGTTCAACTCTTTGAAGAAGGGATGTAAGGGTAAGGAGGGAGACAACTGGAGTTATCCAAATTGATATTCAGACTGAGGAGTGTATAACAAAGTAACTACGATATTTATACTACTGAAGTTGTATTGCATTACTAATGGAGTAACTGTGAAATGGGGTGATAAGTAAGACAGGGAGGAGAAACCTAGAGCTGTGCACCAGAGATGCAATATGCTGGACTGCACATCTAAGAATGAAGATCCAACAAAATGGATAGGCATAGCCAATCAGAGAACAAAGATGAACATAAAAGGAAATGTCATGTGTGTTACAATCCTATATATTCACCACCTTGTCTTTTTGCTCAGTTTCCTTATTCCTCAGTATGCTCCGCCTTTCTTCTTTGAGTATATTGAATGTTACTTCATCCTGGTGGTGTCATCATGTTCTGCAAGCCTTCTTGCTTTATAAGCTTCTTATCTTCTACCATTACTTCGGGATGCTTATCTCTCTCCGCAGCTGTTTCTCTCACAATGGCTTAGTATCCCCATCTTCCATCACCTTCTCTGTGCTTCTTTTGATATCCTTTATATTCTGAGTCATGTATTGTAGTCTACATTCTTGGTCTACACTATAACACGTAACCTTAAGTCCGCTGCAACCTCTATACTGTGTCCTCGGAAGCCTCGAGCACCACTGAATCCCCAGCCCCCAGAAGTTCCTGTCTAGGTCCATCCCAGTACCCTTTGTTCCAAGAAGCAGACTCAGGCTACTTGCATAACAAAAGACCAAGAATCTCCCTACATCCCTTTTATTTAAGAGCTGGACACACCCCACTAAGTCACCATAGCTCACAGACCCTCCCATCAGATCTCTAGATCTATCAGTGCCCACTCTGACTTAGAGTCGGAGACTACCCCCCTAGCATCCCCAGCCATCAGACCCAGGCGATTCCCTGGCTTGCCCTCTACTACCCCTACAGGAACCCCGCCCTACCCAGGCCCTAGCACCCCCTTAGCACCTCCGCGTCCATTAACCCCACTGTTCCCCACCTGCACCCTGTTCCCAGTCACCCCTATGTCCACTCACACCACTGAGCTTAAGGCAGCCCTCCCTGCTGACTTCTCTGGCAAACAAGATGACACCACCTGCTGGATCAAGGCCATGAAGGCCTATTTTGCCATCAACACTGCTCTCTATAACACCGATGAGACCAAGATCATGACCATCCTGAACAAGCTCAGCAAGGGCCGAGTGGTCCCCTTCTCCAAGCTGTGGTATGATAAACTCACAGACCCTAATACCGCTGCCACAGAAAAAACTTTCGACAAGTTTGTAGAAAATTTTGAAGGAACATTTTTCCCCTTCGACACCAAAGCCATAGCTCGCCTTGCCCTGTCAAAACTTGTCCAAAAGTCCTTCCGCAAACCCAGCGGAGAAATTGATGACAGTTTTCAGAAGTATATCATGGAGTTCCAGAACTTAGCTACCCAAGCTGGAATCACCGACCATGCCATGCTCATAGACGCATTCTCCCTTGGAATAGATCAAAGGATTGCCATCATGGTCCTCTCCATGGACAAAGTCCCAGTTCTTATTGCAGATTGGTTGGATAAGGCCAAAACATTCCATACCCAGATCGCTCGCATCGAAGCATTAAAAAAGGGGAAGCCCACCCCTTCTCTCCCTAGAACCCCCAGAGATCCAAACACCATGGATGTTGACACTGTTCGACTCACTAAGTTAACACCCCAGGAGTGAGCCAAATGCATCCAAGAAGGATGCTGCTTCTGTTGTCGACACACGGGCCATAATGCCACTCAATGTTGCTCATACCCTTGCAACCCCCCCAGTCAAACCATAGCAACCACTTCCACCATCATCCCATTGGTCACATCCAACTCCACCCCCACTCCTCCCACTCAAGCTCCCACTCTCTCCACGTTACAGACGTTTGTTCACCAACTCCAAACCCAGGGGAAGACAGAGGATGAGATCCTCCAGGTCCTTCAGGCATGCTATGAAGACTCCCTGAATGAACAACTCCCCACTATGTCTTTTTAGAAGGAGAGGGTGTGTCAACATCTCCCTCCCATGTATTAGTAGGACTGTTTAGTTATTGCACAATCTGAATCCCCATTCGTCTTGAAGTCCAGTCTGAAATTGTTGAAACCATTGCTCTCATTGACAGTGGAGCCACAGGAAATTTCATAGATAAATCCTTAGTCCCTCACCTGAAGCTAGGAGTACGTGCCCTCTCAGAGCCCATCAAAGCTTGGAACGTAGATGGAACAGAAAACCACCACAGAACCATCAGAATGAAACTCAAGGCAAAGCTTACTCATGAAGACTTCTCGGACAATGTTGATCTACTTATCTTGGGACTCGGCAAGAAGCAGGTGATCCTTGGGATGCCTTGGCTGTGGAAGTGGAACCTCTAGATTGACTGGAGGACAAAGTCCCTTCTGCTCCCACAGGATTGCCTCGAAAAGAGTCTCAACAAGATCACGATCTCTACCCAGCTTGCCCAGAACAACCTTCCCCAGACCACTGCTCTACCTAGTTGGTGCATGGAATACAAAGACGTGTTCTCCGAGACCACGTTCAATGTACTGCCCCCACATTGTCCTTATGATCACACCATTGACTTAAAACCCTCATTTCTCCCAAAGATTGCCAAAATATACCCACTAAACCCCAAGGAAAAAGAGACTTGTAAAACCTTCATTGATGAAAACCTCAAAACTAGCCGCATCCTTCCCTCAAAGTCTCCCTAAGCTTCTCTGTTCTTTTTTGTTCCCAAGAAGGACGGCACACTACGCCCTTGCCAGGATTACTGTTATCTCAATTTCCATACGATCTGCAATGCCTACCCCCTATCCCTCATATCTGATCTAATCGACAACATGAAAGAGTTCACCATCTTCACTAAGTTGGACATACGTTGGGGATACAACAACATACGCATTCAAATGGAGGACCAGTGGAAAGCAGCATTTATCACCCCCCTGGGGCTCTACGAGCCAACAGTCATGTTCTTCAGGTTTTGCAACACTCCACCTACATTCCAGGCTTTCATGAATCACATCTTCGCTGATCTCCTTGTGGAAGGATGGCTCAAGATCTACATGGACGATATCAGCATTCATATCAAAGACAATCTAGAGGTTCATTATCAACACACCAAGCTAGTCTTTGAACAACTCAGGAAGCACCAATTATCCTTGAAACTATCTAAATGCTTGTTCGACACCCCCACCATGGAGTATCTCAGGATGATCATTGGGCAAGGAAAGCTCCAGATGGACCCAGTTAAACTCAACGTCATAAGAGAATGGCAACCCCCGTCCTCTGTAAGAGGAATCCAGAGTTTCCTTGGATTTGCCAACTTCTACTGGAAATTTATCCCCAATTTCTCCAATGTCGTATCCCCTCTCACACTCCTCACTAGGAAGGACGAACCCTGAAAATGGACCCCCCAGCAGCAGAACACCTTTGAAACCCTCAAAGAGGCTTTCATTTCTGCACCTGTTTTGAAGCTCTCTGACCCCAGCAAACCATTCTCAGTGATGACAGATGCCTCTCTTCTCACAGCAGGAGCTGTATTACTTCAAAAAGATGTGAATGGAGATGATCATTCATGCACCTACTTCTCCAAGACATTCTCCTCCACAGAAAGAAACTACGACATCTATGACAGAAAGTTACTTGCCATCATCCTGGCCTTGGAAAAATGGAAACAATACCTTTCCGGTTCCTCCCATTCAGTCACCATCATCACTGATCACAAAAACCTATCGTACATTTGTGATCCCAGGAAACTCTCCAGATGCCAAGCACATTGGTCACTATTTTTACAGGACTTTGACTTGGTTTGGCAGGTTACTTCCAGAACCAAGATGGACCCAGCAGATGCTCTATCCTGACGATCTTCCTTCAACACCTCCGTAAACAACATCAACTCTTCCATAGTCCAGGAACCCACCATCATCCAAGCTCTCAACACCGCACTGTTACACAAGATCAAGTCCTCCTCTAACAACGACCCCCTCATTCTTAGAGCTCTCAAAGTGGCACAGTTGGGCTCCCCATTATTCCCTAGATTGGTCGTATTGGACTAGAAGTTCAATAACAGCCACCTCTTTTACAAAGACAGATTATATGTTCTCCTAGAGCACAGATCACCCCTCCTTCATGTGATCCACTCCGCACCAACTACTGGACATGCAGGGCAGTTTCGCACCAAAGCCCTACTAGAACAAGACTTCTGGTGGCCTGGTCTTGCCACCTTCATTAAGAACTTCGTCAATGGATGTCCCATCTGCCAAACATCTAAGACCAATACCCACCCCACTGTACCGCCTTTATCACCAATCCCATCCGTAGCCACTCTCCCATTTAAGCAACTATCCATCAATCTTATCATGGATTTGCCCCCCTCAGAGGGATTTGATTCAATCATGGTCATGGTTGACCATGGGCTTACAAAGGGGGTAATTCTTACTCCTTGTCACAAAACTATTGACACCTTAGGGATCATGCGCCTTTTTCATGATCATGTGTTCAAGCGGTTCGGAATACAGGACTCCATCATCTTGGATTGAGGACCACAGTTCGCCTTGGCCCTAGCGCGAGAATTAGCCAGACTACTTCACTATGATGTCAAATTATCTACAGTGTATCATCCTTAGATGGATGGTCAAACTGAGAGAACCAACCAGGAATTAGAGATGTATCTCAGGATCTTCTACGGGAACAACCCCCATGAGTGGGCCAAATTCCTCACCACTGCTGAGTTCCAGCACAATTCATACCCTCACTCATCCACTCAGAAATCCCTATTCAGTCTCATGCTGGGCTACGAACCCAGAGCGTTCCCCTCCCTCATAAAGACCTTCATTCCCACACTCTCATCCAGGATGGATGCCCTGACCAAAG
Organism: Xerocomus alliaceus; assembly: GCA_038094415.1. NCBI lineage: Eukaryota > Fungi > Basidiomycota > Agaricomycetes > Boletales > Boletaceae > Xerocomus > Xerocomus alliaceus. The sequence continues at coordinate 57,792 of JBBPUB010000021.1, read as the reverse complement.
CAAGGGACGAAGCCCTAGCAGCACACAGTTCGGTGTGCCTAGCCATGAAACGACATCAAACAATTAAGTTCACCCCCTGGAAGGTCGGAGATTGAGTATGGCTGGAGGCCACTCATCTCCACATCCTGTTTCCATCCAGAAAACTAGCCCCCAAGAGGGTGGGACCATTCAAGATCACCCAAGCCCTCTCTCCTCTGGTTTACTGCCTCAAACTCCCCAAAGCATGGAGAGTTTACAATACGTTTCACACCTCCCTTCTATCACCATTTAAACAGACTGTTGCTCATAGCACACCATTCTTAGAACCCCCACCTGAGATCATTGATGATGAAGAGGAATATGAAGTCGAGGCCATACTAGCTCACAAAGGAACTCCGGGTCGCTATCGTTACTTCATCAAATGGAAGGGCTATGCTTCTTTGGAAAACACCTGGGAACCAGAAAGTAATCTCCGTCACACAGCCTCCATTCTAACTGATTATAAATGCCACCATCTACTGCAGTAACCAGGGATCATCATGAACCACATCAACATTCAGCTCTTCGTCTCCATCCTCCTCCTTCTCCTCATTCTCCTCACCATGGTTGGAGTCACTATATATTGGGCAGCCACCTTCCCCCATCATCATTAGATGCCCATCAACCCTAACATTTTAGTTGCCCTTGAACATGCTTTCTCCATCATCGTCCTTCTCCTCGTCTCTATCTGGGTATGCACAACTCAGATCCTCGCGATGCCATCCTCATGGACCCCCAGCTCCTCCACGCCGTCAAGGTCCTCCCACTGTATCAAGAAGATGAAGTCACCCAGGAGCTAGTCAGACTATTTCATAAGGCAGCTCGTGTTCAATATTATCATCATTGTTGTATTCCTTCTGACACCCCTCCCATGGCAGGAATTCCTTTACACTTAGCTATCAATAAAATCTCCAAAAGAATCCTTTCTGTACTTCGTCTTTTTGGTTTCGATACATATGTCTCCATGATTCCACCAGCATTAATTTTCCCTACTTTCAGAAGTGTATATCTTTCTCTCTCGCTGCAGGAACATGATCACTACCTGAAATCTATTTCTTCTATATCTAATACTCCTCTTGTCTCGTCTACCTCACCTTCACCCCCTACTACTACCCCTGCCTCCCCTGCTCCACTTCATGTTGCTCTAGCAGAGCATATTTCCTCACCCCCACCTCCGTCATCCCCTGCTGCATCCTCCATTTTCTTGGACTCAGAAGGACCAATAGGAATTACTACCTTCAAACTTGACCAAGGAGTCATAGTAGCCAACAGGGAGTTCCTGCTCATCCTTCCAAACAGCCAACGGGTACTATCCTCCCCTCATTGTGTACTCCAACCTGCCACCAGACCTCCCCCTGCCTCCTCTACTACTATGTGCTTTCTATGTGGAGGTAGGGGTCATTATCAAGCAGACTGTTCCCAGTACTGATGCCCTACCTGCAACCAATCTGCTCCTGGTCACAACATTCGCGATTGCCTTCGCACCCAATGCTCCTTTTGCCTACAATGGGGGCACAGTCCTCGCTTCTGCCCTCAGTGAGTTTGTGCCACATGTGATGCGCCTGGACACGTCTGAGATGATTGTCCGTTTGAGCATTACTCCATACCTCAAGCAAGTGCAATCTTTGGGGGACCCACACAGGGATAGCATATTGGAAGTGGGACTTCCAGTATACAAAGGGGGTATTGTTACAATCCTATATATTCACCACCTTGTCTTTTTGCTCAGTTTCCTTATTCCTCAGTATGCTCTGCCTTTCTTCTTTGAGTATATTGAATGTTACTTCATCCTGGTGGTGTCATCACGTTCCACAAGCCTTCTTGCTTTATAAGCTTCTTATCTTCTACTGTTACTTCAGGATGCTTATCTCTCTCCGCAGCTGTTTCTCTCACAACAGCTTAGTATCCCCATCTTCCATCACCTTCTCTGTGCTTCTTTTGATATCCTTTATATTCTGAGTCATGTATTGTAGTCTACATTCTTGGTCTATGCTATAACATGTAACCTTGAGTCTGCTGCAACCTCTGCACCATGTCCTCGGAAGCCTCGAGCACCACTGAATCTCCAGCCCCCAGAAGTTCCTGTCTAGGTCCATCCCAGTACCCTTTGTTCCAAGAAGCAGACTCAGGCTACTCATGTAACAATGTGGGTCCAGAGGTCCTACACATATGAATGAAGAAGAACACTTTGAAGTTGTTGAGGAGTTGGATGTGGAGTTCCAGAGTAGGAATGGCATATGATAGTATCCTCCTTTTAGGCCTGAACCCTTGAAGGCCATGTGGCTGAGTGGAGTATGGAGTTTGGGTGTGGAGTTGTGTGGTGGGGTTTGATTAACCTGTGTGACTCCATTGAGTGTTGGTTGGAGTCTGAATTTGTGGCTGGGCATATAAGCCCAGATGAGGTGTGACTAGTCTTTAATTTTCTTCCATCATGTCAAGTCTGGTTCCTTCAGGATGTTACTCCAGATAAGTCTAAGCTAGTGGTGTGGAGGTTTAGAGGTTAGTACAGAGGTGGACTAAAGTCTGAACAGAGATAGTAACAGGTGGACTTAGGAGTCTAAGGACTTAGTGCAGGACGTATGTGTTACACTCTTGCTCTAGTCTGGTCCTCATTGAGATAGAGGTAAGGGTGGAGAACAGAGGGAAAGAGGCTAGGAGAAGTGGAGGAAACTTAGTCAATATTCATACTGAGAAGAATATAGTAGAATTGTACAGAGTATATATACTATTTAGAAACACCACTAGAATGGAGTGCATAGGACAGAGTCCAGTAATACGAAGTTTGAAGCTGTGACCAGTGTTAGCAGTCACCAGAGCTATACTTCATAATGAACTCTAAGTAATGGAGAATGGAGACTGCAGAACTAATACTAAAGGAGATGTAAGATAAGGAGAACAAGGAGTACTATAACGAATGAAGTCCGAAGGTGAGGAACACCCTTCTGAGTAGATTGTGCTGAAGTTGCACTGTGCTGACCAGAGTTGAAGTCTGGGATATGACAGGGATGAGCCATGTGAGATGGGAACTGGCAAGTCCAAGTCTTGCATCGCCTGTTAAGAGGCAAAGGCAAAATGTGTATGTCCTGGAGATGGTGAGGCACCAGAAAAGCCCTCAATGAAGAAGCCTGCAACCAAATGGAGACATACCATGGGAGTGGAGAAAGATCCAAGGCCACACAAGAAGGTGTGCAAGGACGCAGAGATGGAGGCAGAGGCAGGATTGAGTGGGGAGAGCAGTGTTGAGCACACTTTTCAGGGCATTGAACTGGTGATCTGGTCATTAAACCACCACATCTGGATCCAGATGTACCTGCTTTGCTGGCTTGTGGAGCTCAAGGAGGTGAAGACATTTGATAATTTAGAGGAGGAGATGGGGGATGAGAACATGGCAGAGGCAGTGGGAGAGCTAGAGAGTTTGAGGAAGGACTATGAGAAGTCCAGAATGTTGCCACTATTACCTCCATAGTAATGTATTAGTTTCTTCAGACTTGTATAAATAGATGGAGTTGAAGCAGAGAAAATGGGGTGGACTTGGAACGGATGGAAAAACAGAAAGAAAAGAAATAGAAGGAACTACTGTAGGAGTGATGCAGAGGTGTGCAGAGTGCATATAGAGTATGGATATGTATGGAGGATGCAAGCATGGAGGAGTGAAGACTGGAATGATGCAGGCAGACTTCTATTCCCCTCTTAAGCCAAAGTGGTAGAGAGGACATGGAGGCCAGGGAAAGGTGAGCAGATGGAGGTGCCAAAAGGCAGATGTTCAGAGGAATGAAGTTGCAGTGAACAGGACAGAGTGAGCCTGGGGGGTTGGCATTTCGAACATTAGTACCTAGAAGAAGTTACTTCCCAAACCTAAGTTGTCAATGGACAAAAAAGTGGGAGGGCTAAGTGGTATCTGATGGTGCATGAGTCCAGAATTCAACAAGGTATGTGGAGTATGCATCAGAATGCTACATCTAATATGGAGTGTGTCAGGTCAACAAGGTGGAATATCAGAGGTGTGGAGTTGGGATATGGTAGGACCAAAGAGGCAGAAGGTCAGAAAGGAAAGACAAGAAATAAGCAAATATGAAAAAGACAAGTAAACACAGGTAAGAAACAAAATCAGAGTAACAGAGAGAACAAAATTAAACAGAGTATATCAGATGTAACAATCCTTGTCATCTCATATATGGTCTCTGGTAGACTCTTCATTGCAACTAACTTAGTGCATACTTTTTGCTTGATCTTATCTTATTGTTTCATGACTAATCTGATTGTGCTTATCTTCTGCTCTTCTTCCTAATCAGATCTATCTCCATTTGGCTATTCTTTACCATGGTCATTACCGTGTCTCTTCTGATCTTCTAACGCATGTAGCCAAGGCCCTTTTAATCACCACGTGATTCCTTTTATTTCCATGCTGTGCATGGCTATGGCACAGCCCAGTTCATTACCGCTGCTGTGGCTTCTCTTCCATTTGATCTGCCACCTGCAGTATCAAACATGTTATTCATTTCTGCTCCCCTCAGCCCTAGAGGCTGTGGTATGCCTTTATTGCTATTGGATAGCTGCAATAGAGACTCTTACCTTAGTCGCTGCCCTACTGCGTAGGCATAGCATTCTATCTAATCAGATATTAGGGTTAGCAATACATGTACAAATAGTATAGTAGTATATAAACACCAAGGATGACACTGAGTAGAGCCCCAGTCTAGTCTCTTGGTCTTCACCTAAACTTGACTACTAAGCCTCAAGAACCTCATCAACTCTCTACTAACCATAGTGAGTTAGTACTTTCCTCTATTCTTTTTAATTGATAGTTGTAGTAGAGCTGGTTTCCATTCCCAAGAGGGTTTAGCCATTTCACCAGATACCAGATAATACAGGGATAAGGATAGAAAGAACAGAGGTCTGAAAAGGAGTGGAGGTCAATCATTTGATGAGGAAGAGGAGTTGGAGGAACTCAAGGATATGAAGGAAGGAACAGATGTATGCATTATGGCAGCGCAAGAGTTGGAGCAGGAACAAGAAGTTATGGAGTGTCCTGTGGAACTGTAGAATATACTGAAACAGCTGAACCCTCTTTGGGAACAAGAACTGGCTCTACTACAACTATTAGCTAAAAGAAAAGGGGAAGGTACTAACTCACTATGGTGAGTAGAGAGTTTGGAGAGTGCTTGAGGCTTAGTAGTTGAGTTCAGGTGTAAACCAAGAGACTAGACTGGAGATCTACCCAGCCTCGCTCTTGGGGTTTATATACTATTATACTATTTGTACATGTTTGTCTAACCCTAATACCTGATTAGGTAGAATGCTATGCCTATGCAGTAGGGTGATGGCTAAGGTAAGAGTCCATGTTATAGCTATCCAATAGTAATAAAAGTGTACCACAGCCTCTAGGGCTAAGGGTATCAGAAAATGAATAACATGTTTGATACTGTGGGTGGCAGATCAAATAGAAGAGAAGCTGCAGCAGCAGTAATGAACTGGGCTATGCCATAGCCATGCTTAGCACAGGAATGAAAAGAATCACATGGTGATTAAAAGGGCATTGGCTACATTTGGTAGAAGATTAGAAGAGGCACAGTAATTACCATGGCAAAGAATAGCCAACTGGGGATAGATCTAATCGGAAAGAAGAACAGAAGATAAGCACAATCAGATTAGTCATGAAACGATAAGATAAGATCAAGCAAAAAAGTATACGCTAAGTTCGTTATAATAAAGAGTCTACCAGAGACTGTATACGAGACGGCAAGGATTGTCACATATACAGAGTGTGAGGTTGATGTAGCAAAGTCGTTCTTTTGAACAAAGGTGACCATCAGAGCCCAAGAGTGGAGTTGGAGAGTTGGATGAATTAGAGGATGGGAGGTTATGAGTTGCAGGTGATGCTTTAGCAGGAATGTCTGAGGATGAGAAAGAATCTGTGGAAGGCTCATCTGGAGTTGCAGAGATGGATGGAGTTGATGAAGACAAGTTGAAGGAGGGAGGAGAGTTACTAGTTTGTTCTTTCTGGTGTTTTCAATACTGGCAGTCAATCTCCTAAGTCAAAAAACAGAGTTCATAGATAGTGGAGGGCTTCTTAAGATGAAAGAGTTTGTCTTTGATATGATCAGGAAGTCCTAAGTAGAAGCTTTGGAGGAGTGCACTGGAGCCCCATTCTTAGACCTGAGAAGTGGAACAATTCCACTCAACTATATATTGGGAGATCCTTTTGGAGTCAGATATACAGAGTAATGTGAGAGCTGCCTTAGCATTGATGACTGGATTGTGAGGACTAAAATTTGACTAAAGTTTGTGAAGGAATGAATACTAATTATCCATCCATAATGAATGATTCTGTGGAGTGTCAACTCCAAGGAGATCTGGCTTGAAATACTCTAATGTGGTGCTAGAGAGGTAAGACTGTGTGAATGTGACCTTGGCTCGATCAGTGTGAAATGAGCATGGACAAGCTTGAAAGTTAAGTTCATATTGTGCGATGAAGGAGTGGAGTTTTGATGGATGGAGGCCATCAAAACAATCTAGCAAATAGATTTTAGAAGTGGTCAAAGCAGAGTTGAATAGGAGTTTGGAGTTCCTGGCTTTGATGGTGTTAGCCAATTGTGCAAAAGGTTCAAAGGCAAGCAGAGTGCTATTTCTAGGAGTGGAGTGAGCACTGGAATGAGCAGGGTGCAACAGGGGGGACTGAGTACGTCTATTTCCAGGTGACAGAGTGCCCACAGATGATCTAGGGGTTGTGGAGATGTGGCTCCCATGGTGTGCAAGGTGTGCAGAGGCAAAGGACTGAGGGTGAGCAGAGATGCTGAGGAGGTTGTCTGGGATGAAGTGATAACTATCAAATGTGGACCAAAGGGCTTTGCATTGGGATGGATAGTACTGATGACTGCTCATGCTTGATGGTGACAAAAAACCTATACAATTGGAAGTCTGAATATACTGTTAAGATCGGTCATTCTGGTTCTCTAGAAGGAAGTCTAAGGGAATAGGAGTAGGAGCAGAGTAATGGAGTGGAGGGGTGAGTCTCAGTGCAGGACTTATGTGTCATGCCTTGCATAGGTTTGACTCTTTGGAGAAGGGATGTAAGGGTAAGGAGGAAGACAACCAGAGTTATCCAAATCAATATTCAGACTGAGGAGTGTACAACAAAGTAACTATGGTATTTATACTACTGGAGTTGTATTGCATTACTAACAGAGTAACTGTGGAATGGGGTGATAAGTAAGACAGGAAGAAGAAATCCAGAGCTATGCACTGGAGATGTGATATGCTGGACTGCACATCTAAAAATAAAGATCCAACAAAATGGACAGGCACAATCAATCAGAGAATAAAGATGAATATAAAAGGAAATGTCATGTGGGTCCGGAGATCCTACATATGCAAATGAAGGAGAACACTCTGAAGTTATTGAGGAGTTGGATGTGGAGTTCTGGAGTAGGAACAGCATATGACACATTCTATGGTTTATACCACATTCATGCTTACTGTACATATGTACAAATATATCTTTTATAGTATATAAGGACTAGATAGTGAGCCATGCTTGATAGCCTGGTTCACACACACTTCTATCTCTTTTATTGAAGTTTATACTCTAGAATACTAAAATCTCTTCATATTCTCTTTTGATTGCCACTTCAATTCTCAAATCAACCAAGTAAGTTTCCCACTTGGTTTTAATACCTCTTCTTCCTGTGCACATTAAGGTAGCCTTGCTATCTTGATAGGTTATGAGCCCCATCTTGACATAGAAGAATGGCATTTTGAATTCACAATGCCTCCTACTATCATGTGCAAGAATTGATGGCTTGTAGAACTTATTATAGTCTTGCAACTTGTGGCATCTGCTATGGGAGCCATATTTGGAAATTCAGAAAGCATATATTGGGAATATGCTTTTTTCAGAACAGCCTTTGGATTTGTAACCTTTTTTCTTTTAGACAATGGTTGTGAATGGATGCTCATAATGATATCCACCAATGCTACTGATTCTAGGTATATAACTGTTTGCCTGGACCACCAGGTGGTTATTCTGAATACTCAGCCTTCTTTTTGTTTTCCCAGATATCTAGATATACCAGAATCATTTCTCCATGTGGAATTGAAGCTTTCTTGCTCTTTATGTGAGAAAAGTATGGAATGAGGCCAGATCTATAATAACCAGCATTCTCTAGTCTTACAGACTTCTCTGGAGCAGATCAAGTACTACTAAGGATAAAACTTTATTCTTTTTAGGAAGATATCAGAACAGGGACCTAGAACTCATGAAACCTTACATGTTTTAGAATCATCATTCACAAGGATTGATCTGGTTTCCTCATCTTCTAACAGTTCTCCCACAATAGACAATAATGTTGCCTTATTAACAGCAGAAGATTTATTCAGAATTCAAGCAGAGTCTGTATTTCTTATTATAGAAGATAGATTCAGGAGCCCAATTGCTTCCATCTTCTTTCCTTAAATCACTCCTGCCAACTCATATTATCAATGTACCCTCCACTCCATCCTCTAGAGTTAGTACTTCATTCCAATCTAACACTCCATCAACACTTCCTTCCATTCAATCTCCACCACCTTCTTATAATGTTAGCCCATCATTATTTTTATTGTTGGATCACCAATCAGATCCAAGCCCTCAATCCCTAAGCATCTTAGCCATTGAAAGACAACTTTCAACACATCTGCTTTATTAATGACTGGGACTAAGAGGTAGTTGAATTATCTCTATAGAAACCAGATCTCAGAGACTCATAGAGGATCTGAGTGAGGGGAATTCTGGTGGATGCCAACCATCAAGTGTACCACCTAGCCATCTTTCAAGGCCAACACAAGATAGAAGATCCTTAAGAGGCTTGGAATGAGCCTATGGAATGCCCTATGATTAATATGCATGGCAACATAGTCAACAGGGTTTACAATGTTTTTATTCAGGCAGGTGCATATTCCCACTTATCTTTAATCAAACAACTTGAACTCACTGCCTTGTCAACCTCTTCTCTACTTCTTCTGTCAAGTCATGGATAGAGAGATGACACTATATAAATTCCTTTATGTATCAAGGGGAGTTACTATTTTCAGCATATTTAGATGTAGGATGGGCTCCATCCTGGAGTTATGAGTTGAATGGACCACTACCTTATGTTTATGTCCACTTTCAAGGCTAGGAAGTATTGTGCAGAGAGCAGTTTCCTGTGACAATCCTTGCCATCTCATATATGGTCTCTAGTAGACTCTTTGTCAATGGACTTAGTGTGAACTTTCTTTTCTTTGATCTTATCTTATCCCTTTGATCTTATTTGATTGTGCTTATCTTTTGCTCTTCTTCCTGATCAAATCTATCTCCATTTGGCTAATCTTTCACATGGTAATCACTATGTCTGCTGATCTTCTAACTGCTTACAGTGCCCTTTTTTAATCTCTGTTGAGATTCTTTTCATTTCTATGCTATGCATGGCTATAGCATAGCCCATTTAATTTCTGATGCTGTAGCTTCTCTTTCATTTGATCTGCCACCCACAGTATCAAACTTCTTTTCATTTCCATTTCCCTCAGCCCTAAAGGCTGTGGTATGCCTTTATTGCCATTGGATGGCTAGATATAGAAACAGACTCTAATATAGACAATGTCTAATCTGGTAATTAGGTTAGCAATACATGTACAAATAGTAAGAGTAGTATATAAATTCCAAGAATGATGCTGGATAGATTTCTAGTCTAGTCTCTTGATGCTTTTTAGAACTTGACTACTAAGCACACCTCAATGCTACTCTCTGCTCAACACAGTGAGTTAGTATTTTCATTTCCTCTTTTTACTAAGATAGTTTTAGTAATAGACCTGGTCTAGTCTTTTTAAGAGTTTTCTGTTGTTTTATTTCCTTTCAATTCTAAAAATGTCTGCCTCTTTGATTCTCTAAACTCTAATGGCAATGACCCTCTAGACATTTTCCACTTTGCTTACTATGATGAAGATGGACAAGACTTAATCTAGTATGGCTCTAATAAGGTTTCCTATCAAGACAACTGGAATACTGCCTTTAATAGGCAATATCAGTGTGATTTCCATTGTGAACTTGACTACCATCAATAAAGATGGCTGCAACATTTAATTCATCAAGCAGTAACTGATGGTCCTAATGTTGCTTAAGCAGTATATGAAGCTCTTGAGGAAAGAGTTAGGGGAAGAAGAGTATCTTGAGCAGCTGCTCAAGAAGGAGAAGCATGTAGAAGGCTTCAACACCAGTGCTAAGTAGATTTACTCTTCTATTGTGCCTCCTTCATGGCCACTTTCTGAATGCATTGACTACTGTTATAATAGTGATTTGTACCCTTCTTATATCAATTTCTTGGACTTAAACACTAGATATCCTTTGAATTATATTTATACTCCTTATCACTTTTATAATGAGCTGGAAATTTGTGTGGAAAGTGGCTATTTCAGTGATACTGTCATTAAAAATCCTCACTATTTTGAAAAGTTACTTTGGGATCAATTTCTAAGCAATCACCACAATCACCTTTCAAATTGGTATAAATCAGTGCTAATCAGGGAGACACAAAATCCAAAGGAAAGATGAATAACCTTTTGGTTCAATCATATTCAGAGATATACCAAGAAATACCATGGATGTTTGCTATGGTTACAATGAAGAGATTTCCAATCACCATTACAGTTGCTGACAACTACTGATCTATATGGCACTAGAATATCTTCTTTAGACTCCTTTGTTGTTGTTTCTATCATTCATACTATTTATTGCAACTTCATTGCTAATGATGTCTTTTTAGATCTCCTCTTATCTTAAACAGATATAATGGCTGCACTCCTTCCTACCTCTATTGAGCTCAAGATTGATAATCAGACTCTTTATTGTATCACTGCTCTTGAAGGACAGACCAACTATCCCATTTGTATGTGCAGCATTCTTGAATCATTCTCTGTCTGGGGTATAGTCAATGGCAATATCACTTTTGCTCATATGACTACCATAGCAGAATAAGAAAAGTGAAAGCTACTTAACAGACAAGTTAATGGCTTCATTTCTAATCTTATTCAAGATTTAATGCTTTAGAATGTGAATTGGACTTATATAAATCCAGCCAATCCAGTCTCAATGGCTAAATGCCTTTGAGATCATATTGAAACCCTTTTTGGAACTGTTGGCCTTACTGGCCAGTTTCATATTTTCTATAAAATGTCTTGTCTTATGATTAGACCTCATTATGCCAGCAAGGATATCAATAGAACAACCACTTCCTTTGAACAGCTCACTCAAGCTGGCCTTAATCTCCTAGAATCATTTTATGCTATGTTTCTTTTATCCAGACTTTTAGATGATTACTTCAATCTCACCTCTACTATAGTATCCACTGTGAAATCTGCAAATTTCACTTTAGACCTTATCACAAGAAAGATACTATTAGAAGTAGACTTGTGATCAATCTGAAGACCTTTAGCTTCTAGGATTTTACAGGTTCGGTCTAACCAATAGATTGGACCTTCACAGATTAATAGAACTGCTGTAATCTAAAAGGGACTGCCTAAGAGTGGTTGGAACCCACAGCAGAACCACCCTTTGCATCAAGGATCTTAGCCTCATAATTAAGAAGGAGCTCCTCAGCATTGTCCGTTATCAAGGGTTAATCTACCAAACCAATAGTCTAATCTGCCTATTGGTAATAATCAGAAGAAGCAACAAAGGTATAACAGGTATTACAAGGGCAAAGGACAAGCTCAGGCTCATGAAGTGAAAGGTACTGCTTATGTCTTTATTGGGAACCATCAAATAGTCTCTAATATCATAGAAATATCTGACATCAATTATTGTAAAGCTTTTATAAATCACTTGGATTATCAGATGGATAAAAAAGATTTTGCCTCTGATATAGCATATGCAGAATGGGGGGATAAGGATGAAGAAGATAATGGAATGTGTCTAGATCAACCACAGCCCTTTCCATTCTGCTCTTGCTATCTCTCTCTTTGAGGCTAGGGTGCTGTCTTTCATTAAACAAGAGGGATCAAGATCTGGTATCTGTTACAATTCTCTATATCCATTGTCATTTCTTTCTCATTGTACTTTCTGTTTCTTGTTTCTCTTCTCCTTTTTTTATATCCTATGATGATTGTTATTTCCTACTTGTAGTGGCTCCCTGTTTTGCAGCATTCCTTTTTTTGGATGCATAGCCATCTATAGTAGTTTTTCTTTGATCTTCTTTCCATTATCTTGGGACACTTACAGTACTACTTTGCAGCTGTTTCTCTAACAATGGCTTAGTTGTCCATTATTCCATCACATTCTATGATCTTCTTTTTTAGTATATAATCCTTAGCATCCTGTATAGTAGTTTCACATTTTTGGTCTATGCAATTCTACATAATCTTAAGTTTGCTGCAGTCTCTGCATCATGTCCATTAGTCCTCAGCATCTTCAAGTTCACCCCAAGACCAAGCCCACTCTCATACCTCTCATTCATCAAGTAGCAGACTTAGGCTACTTACATAACAAAAGACCAAGAATCTCTCTATATTCCTCTTTTCTAAGAATTGGATGCACTTCCACTGAATTACCATATCCTAGAGACCTCATTATTGTACCCATAGGCTCTTTAACTCTGACTTAGACTCTGAACCAACACTCCCAGCATCCCCTGCTCTTAGATTTAGACACCTTCTAGAATCTTCCCATATAGCCCCCACAGGAATCCCCTTGCACTCCAGATTCAGAACTCCCTTAGCACCCTCATGTCCTAGTACCTCATTGATCCCTACTTACACCCCATTTCTAGTCATCCCCAGTACTCCCATGTCCATTCATACCACTGAACTCAAGGTGGCTCTCTCTATCAACTTCTTTGATGATCCTAACAATGCCACTCAATGAATTAAGGCCATAAAGGCCTATTTCACCATTAACCCTATACTCTATATTGATAACAACACCAAGATCATAACCACTTTTAACAAACTCAGCAAGAATTAAGAAATCCCCTTCTTTGAGCTGTGGTATGATAAGCTAGCTGATCCCACCACTCTTGCCTTAGAAAAGACCTTCAATAAGTTCATTGAGAACTTTAAGGAAATCTTTTTTCCCTTCAATATCAAAGCCACTCCCTGCCTTGCCCTATCCAAGCTGGTATAAAAGTTTTTCCATAAGCCTAACAGAGAGATTGATGATGGCTTTCAAAAGTACATCACTGAGTTTCAGAACCTCACCACTAGAGCTGGAATCACCAACCATGCTATGCTTATTGATGCCTTTTCTCTGGGCCTTGACCAGAGGCTTGTTATTATGATTCTGTCAGTGGATAAAGTCCCCACACTCATTAGGGAATGGCTTGAGAAAGCCAAGACCTTCCACACTCAGCAGGCACACATTAATGCCTTGAAGAAGGGCAAGACTGCCCCTTCTCTCCCCAGACCTCCTAGAGATCCCAACATCATGAACATTGATGCCATTCACCTCACCAAGTTAACCCCCCAAGAATATACAAAGTGCATCCAGGAAGGATGCTACTTTCAGTACTGACAAATGGATCATAATGTCATCCAGTGTTGTTCATAATCTTGCAATCCCCAAGCCCAATCCATTGTCACTACCACCACAGCTCTATCCTAGACTTCAATTATCTTTAAAGTTTTTACTCCCACTTCCATCACTGCTGCCCTAGCCCCCTCTTATACCCCCACACTCTCTGCCTTACAGATATATGTTCATCAACTTCAAACCATGGAAAAGAATAAGAATAAGATCCTCCAGGTCCTTTAGACATGCTATGAGGATGCCATTGAAGAGCTCAATCCTATATTATCTTTTTAGAAAAAGAGGGTGTGTTAATGTCTTCCTTCCATGTATTAGTAGGACTGCCTAGCTATAGGACAATTAGAATCCCCATTCAGTTACAGATCCAGTCCAAAATTGTTGAAACTATCACACTTATTAACAGTGGAGTTACTGGCAACCTTATTGACTCCTTCCTTATTTCCTATCTATAAAAAGGAGCTTGCACTCTTAAAGAATCTATAATAGTATGAAACATAGATGGAACTGAGAACCATCATAGCACCATCAAGATAAAGCTCAAGGCAGAGCTCATCCATGAAGACTTCACTGAAAAGGTAGAACTATTTGTCCTAAGACTCAGCAAGAAGCAGATGATCCTTGGAATGCCTTGGCTGTGGAAGTGGAACCCCCAGGTGGACTGAAGGACAAAATCCCTTTTGCTCCCACAGAACCACCTCAAAGAGAGTCTAAACAAGATTATGATTTCCACCCAACTCACCCAGGAAAACCTCCCCAAGCAGACCACTCTCCCTAAGTGGTGCAAGGAATACAAGGATATCTTCTCTGAAACCACATTCAACATCTTACCCTCTCATTGCCTTTATAATTACATCATTGACTTGAAACCCTTATTTCTTTCAAAGACAGCCAAAGTATACCCACTGAATCTGAAAGAGAAAGAGGCATGCCAGAACTTTGTAGATAAAAACCTAAAGACTGGTCACATTCTTTCCTCAAAATCTTCATAGACCTTCTCTTTTTTTTTGTTTCAAAGAAAGATGGCATGCTTTGTTCTTGCCAGGACTACTGATATCTTAACTTGCACATCATCCATAATACCTATCCTCTACCTCTCATCTTCAATCTCATCAATGATTTAAAAGAATTCACATTGTTCATCAAGCTAGACATATGTTGGGGATATAAAAACATCTGCATCTGGGAGGAGAATCAATAAAAGGCTGCTTTCATTACTTCTCTAGGGCTCTACAAATCAACTGTCATGTTTTTTGGGTTCTGTAATGCACCCCTAACCTTTTAGGTGTTTATGAATCATATCTTTATGGATTTACTAGTAGAAGGATGGCTAAAGATCTATATGAACAATATTAAAATTCACACAAAGGATGATATAGTGATGCACCATAGACAAACCAAGTAGGTGTATAATTGCCTGTGGAAACACCAACTGTTATTAAAACTGTCAAAGTGCTTGTTTAACACTTCCACCATAGAGTATTTGAAAATGATTATAGGATAAGGGAAACTAAAGATGGACCTAGTAAAGCTTTCCACCATTAGGGAATGGTAACCATCTTAATTAGTCAAGGGAATCTGCAGCTTCTTGGAATTTGTTAACTTTTACCAGAAATTCATTCCAAACTTCTCCAACATTATTACTCCTCTCACCCTTCTCATAAGAAAGAACAAAGCATGGAAATGGACCCCCCAGCAACAGACTTCCTTCAAGATGCTCAAAGATGCCTTTATCTTAGCCGCTGTCCTCACACTTCTCAACACCATCAAGCTCTTCTCCATCATAACTGACACCTTATTTTTGGCAGCTGGAGCTGTCCTTCTATAGAATGATATCAATAGAAACCCACACTCCTGTGCATATTTCTTAAAGATGTTCTTCTTAGCAGAATAAAACTATGATATCTACAACTGGGAGTTGCTTGCTGTTATTCTAGCCTTGGAGGAGTGAAGGCAATATTTGATAGGCATAGTGCACCCTATCACTATCATCACTGATTATAAAAATTTGTTTTATATCCAGAACTCTAGAAAATTATTGAGATAGCAAGCATGCTGGTTCCTCTTTCTTTAGAATTATGATTTGATATGGTAGGTCACTTCAGATATCAAGATGGGCCCAGCAGATGCTCTATTCTATTGATCTCTTCTTGACACCTCCAATAACAATGCCAACACCTCCATTATCCCAGTGTCTATCATTATTCAAGCCCTTGATACTGCACTTCCCCATAAGATTCAATTCTCCTCTGTTTCTAACTCTATAGTTCTTCATGCCCTCAAGGCCCTGCAACTGGACTTCTCACTGTTTTCTAGATCAGCTATATCAGATTGGAAATTCAACAATGGTCATTTGTTTTACAGAGACAGATTATATGTTCTCCTCACACACTGATTCTTTCTACTTTACACCATTCATTCATCTCCTACTATGGGACATGCTGGTCAATTTCATACCAAAACTCTAGTAGAAAGGAACTTCTGGTGGCCAGAACTTACCACCTTTGTAAAAAACTTCATCACAGGATGTGCCACTTGTTAAGCATCCAAGGTCAATACACACCCCACTATACCACCCTTGATGTCTATCCCTTCCATTCAAACAACTTTCAGTCAATCTAGTCACTGACTTGTTTAAGTTAAAGGATTTTGACTCTGTCATGGTTGTGGTTGACCATGGGCTTATAAAGGGGGTAATTCTCATTCTGTGTCACAAGACTATAAATGCTTTTGAAGTAGCCTATCTTTTCCATAACCATGTATTCAATCAATTTGGACTACAGGATTCCATCATCTTAAACCATGGACCATAATTCTTCTTTGCTCTAGCTTAAGAGTTAGCTAGGCTGTTACACTATGACATCAAACTCTCTATGGTGTACCACCCTTAAATGGATGGTCAAACAGAAAGAATAAATCAAGAAATAAAGACCTACCTCCAAATCTTCTGTGGCAATAATCCACACAAGTGGGCAAAGTTTCTTACCACTACTGTGATGACCCTTGCCATCTTGTATACAGTCTCTAATAAACTCTTCATCAACAGACTTAGCATGAACTTTTTCTTTCAATCTTATTTTATCTTTTATTCATTTTATCTAATTGTGCTTATCTTCTGCTTTTCTTTCCAATTAGATCTATTTCCTTCTGGCTATTCTTTCACATGGCAATCACCATGTTTTCTGATCTTCTAACTGCTTAGCCAGCACCCTTCTTTAATCACTGCATGATTCTTTTCATTTCCATGCTATGCATGGATATGGCATAGCCCAGTTCATTACCACTGCTGCAGCTTCTCTTCCATTTGATCTGCCATCTGCAGTATCAAACTTCTTTTCATCTCCATTCTTCTCAGCTCTAGAGGCCATGGCTCACCTTTATTGCCATTGGATGGCTAGACATAGACATGGACTTGAACACTATACATATCTAATTGGGTATTAGGGTTAGATATACATGTACAAACAATAGAGTAGTATATAAACACCAAGGACAACACTAGGTAGGTCCCCAGTCTAGTCTCTTGGTGCTTTTCAAAACTCAACTACTAAACACACCTCAATGCTACTCTCTGCTCAACACAGCAAGTTAGTACCCTCTATTTCTCTTTTTACTAAGATAGTTTTAGTAGTAGACCTGGTCCAGTCTCTTCAAGAGTTTTCTATTGTTTCAACTACTGAGTTCCAACACAACTCCTGCCCCCATTTATCCACTCAGAAATCTCTGTTTAGCCTGACAATGGGATATGAACTCTAAGCATTCACTGCCTTAACTAAGACCTTCATTTCAGCACTCTCCTCTAGAATGGAATCCCTAGTCAAAGCAAGAAATGAAGCATTAGCCACCCACAAGTCTGCCAGAAAGGTAATGATCAGACACCAAACATATAAATTCACTCTCTGGAAAGTTGAAGACAAAATATGATTGAAAGCTATACACCTGCACATTCCCTTTCCCTCTAGAAAACTAGTGTCTAAGTGAGTAGGCCCCTTTGAGATCATCCAAGTCCTTTTTCCACTTGTTTACTACCTTCATAGCTGGCTAACATGAAATGTGGGTGAGATGTGTGAACTGGCAGGGAGCTGCAAGGTATATATTGAGCTTGAGTGGTCAGCATTAACCACACAGTATGGTCCATTGAAGTGTGGCATGAACTTTGAGACCCAGTCATCACCCTGCCTGATATAATCTCTGTGTTGGTGCTTTGTCAACAGCAAGACAAGGTCACTAATAGCAAAACAAGGGTCTGGAGACCACCAATGGTTTTCAGCCATTGCTTGTTTGCTCTTTGCATATAGTAAATTGTCCTGTGCCTCCAATACATTCATCTCCAACTGTGATAGAAAAGCCTGAATATTGAATGAATCCTCATCAAGTGATCCTGACACTGGAGTCACTGGTGGGACCATACAGGGTGAGTGACCAATGTGCAGCTGGAAGTGGGAGAACCCAGTACTTGCATTCACTGAGTTCATGAGATGGAAGCATACTTGGGGCAAGATTTTAATCCAGCTCTTCTGGTAACAATCCACAAAGAAATAGAGCATCTGATTGACTGTTTTGTTTGTACACTTACTGGACCCATCTGTTTGCAGATGATATGCTGATGATATCTTTAGATTAACACCAGTCAGCTTGTGTAAGGCACACCAGAACTTAGAGAGAAAGAGTTTATCATGATTTGAGATAATTTTGCATGGCAAGCCATTCTCATAGTACCAGTGGTCAAAGAAGAGACTTGCAAGCTCTTTGGTGCTAAGATTGTCCTAACAAGGAATCAAGCAAAGATTAGCACTCAAATGATCTATTATGGTGTTAAACCCAATATCCATTGGTAGGAGGCCCACAAAGTCAATAGCCACCAAGTTGCCCCAATTATCTGGCACTGGCAAGGGATGCAGTGGATCTGCAGGGGCAGTTATTAATGATTTGTTGCACATACATGAGATACAAGCAGGAATATAAGCCTTAGTTAAGTTGTACTGCATGTGTGGCCAATAATATAACTTGCACAATAAAGCATAAGTTTTATTAGTGCTGAAATGACCAGCAGCATCATGAGCAAGCTGAAAAATATGCTTGTGCAGGGTGGTGATATAGGGGATCACCAGGCAGTCTGCAAGGAACAGCAGTCTGTCATACTCTACTAAACTGGGCATTGACCCCAGTATAGAAAAGAGTTTTCTACAGTAGAGGTTGTCAGCATAGCCATTAAGAATTTCAAGCACAAAGGACTGGTCATGTTCAGTAGTGGACAAATCAACTGCCAATGTGTCATCAAATTCAGTCTCCACCAAGGCCACAGTAACATCCATCACAGATGAGACCTCAATGTCCTCACCATTCTGTTTGCAGGAGAGAGCATCAGCAGCCATGTT
The DNA here is from genome assembly GCA_038094415.1 of Xerocomus alliaceus. Taxonomy (NCBI): domain Eukaryota; kingdom Fungi; phylum Basidiomycota; class Agaricomycetes; order Boletales; family Boletaceae; genus Xerocomus; species Xerocomus alliaceus. The sequence continues at coordinate 38,868 of JBBPUB010000021.1, read as the reverse complement.
ATCTTCTCCCTTGATATACTGCATGTTTAGAACAAATTGTAACATATATTCCAACCAGCAAGCCTACTGGTGTAATAGATTCTATTGCCCATTAAAGTTAACAGGTGTCTGATGGTCCATGTATACCACAATCTCATTACCAAGTAATTCCAATTGCCATTTATAGAGCACCTGAATGATAGCCAATAATTCTTTTTCATACACCAGATAGTTTAGCATCAGACCAGTGATTGGGGCTGAGTTAAAGGCAATGGGTCATGCAGCCTCCAAGTTGGGGCCCCATGACAAAACAGCCCCCATTCATGTATTCAAAGCATTGATTGTTAGAAAGATCTTGTTGTTTCCAGGGTTGTTGTGATTGATAGTTGTAAGGCACATAGGGCTAGTAACAAGGCTTTTGATATCATCAAAGGCCTCCTAGTGCCATGCTGACCAGGTAGGGAAAAGGTTGTTAGTGCTCTTTGTCATTAGTGGATTTAGAACACTTGTGAATTTTGTGAGTTCTGGAAGGTGGTCTGTGAGGTACTGCATAAGGCCAAGAAATGATCAAACCTTCTTTGACAAGTGGGGCCATGGCCAATCAAGGATCTGGACAACCTTGCTCTTGTCAACTTCAATCTCAAGGTAGAATAGAGAAGTTTTCTTCAGTGAATAGTAGAGATATGCACTTCAGAGAGCATTAAGGACCAGGCAGACATTCTTTGCATGCTCCTCAAGTGATTGTAATCAGATAATAATATCATTCAAGTATATATGGTAGACTTTCCCAATGAGATGGCATAGTGCCAACAACATATGCCACTGATGTATTGCAGGGGCATTCTGAAATGGCCAAACTTGGGAACAGAAACTGGCTCTACTACAATCTATCAGCTAAAAAGTAAAGGAAGTACTAACTCATTCTGTTGAGGAAAGAGTTTGAAGGTGGAGTGGCTTAGTAGTCAAGTTCAGATGTAAACCAAGAGACTAGACTGGAGATCCACCCAGCATTGTCCTTGGGGTTTATATACTACTATTTATTTGTACATGTTTGTCTAACCCTAATACCTGATTAGATAGAATGCTATGCCTACACAGTAGGGATTCAACTAAGGTAAAAGTCCATGTTGTAGCTATCCAATAGCAATAAAGGCATACCATAGCCTTTAGGGCTGAGGGGAGTGGAAATGACTAACATGTTTGATACTGTGGGTGGCAGATCAAATGGAAGAAAAGCCACAGCAGTGGTAATTAAGTGGGCTGTGCCATAGCCATGCACAGCATGGAAATGAAAAGAATCACATGGTGATTAAAAGGGTGTTGGCTACATGCATTAGGAGATCAGAAAGACATGGTAATGACTGTGGCAAAGAATAGCCAAATGGGTTTAGATCTGATCGGAAAGAAGAGCAGAAGATAAGCACAATCAGATTAGTCATGAAAAGATAAGATAAGATCAAGGAAAAAGTATATGCTAAGTCCAGCTTGACAAAGAGTCTACCAGAGACCATATATGAGACAGCAAGGATTGTCACACTACCCCCTGCTTAAAGATCATTGTTCAAATGATCAAAGGGGAGATGATGAGTCAGGACCTCAGTGATATTGTCAGGACATTTCTGGAAAAGGAAAAGGAACTGTTTGGGCTCAATAGTGAGAACTCTCAGAGCTGAAGGGTGTTTGTGATAGAAGTCGGTTATAGCCTTCTTGGCATTAGTAAAGTTGAAGTGTGGCTCCCAAGTGCATTCCATTTTGTCATATCCTTTCCAGTGTACCAGATATTCCAGTTGGTGTTGCCGATATCTGCTGTCCACTATGAAATCCACTTCCCACTTGTTATCTCTATCTTCTGTAACCTTGACAGAACCAGGCCGTTCAACTAGCTGACCTTCTAGGCATTCCTTATAAGGTTTAATGTGAGAGATATTAATGACTGGATGGATCCTCATGGATCATGGGAGTTTCAATTCCACTGCATTGATTCCCATCATCTTTGTAATAGTGAATGGCCCAAGCCATCATTCCAAAAGCTTCTTAAAAGCATGTGTCAAGTGGAGATTATCTGTTGATAACCAGACTTGCTGGCCTATTTCGTAATTAGGGGCACTGCTATGATGCTGATCTGCATACTTCTTCTGATGTGCCTGTGCTGCTTTCATATTCTGTTTCACTTGGTCAAATGTGGCGGATATCTCATCAGCAAATCGTATAGCAGCAGGTGCTTTATCTGTCTTTGGCAGTTCTATTCCCATCTGGGAATTATATAAATAAGTCACCTTAAAGGGGGACTTCTTTGTTGAAGTGTGTTGTTTAGAGTTAATAGAGAACTGGACAACAGCAAGCCAATCTACCCATTGATCTTGTTTTTCTATGTAAAAGATTCTCAAAAACTTTTGAACTTCTTTATTAACAATCTCAGATTGTCCATCTGTTTGAGGATGAAATGTCATGCTCAATTTTGTTTCAATAGATAAAGCTTTATTGATCTCAGTCATTACTTGCGCAGCAAATTGCAGACCTTGATCTGAAACAATAGAAGAAGAAAGACCATAATGCTTCCATATGTGATTTAGGAACAATCATGCCATATCCAGGGCACTGCACTGTTTGGTACAAGGAATAAGTTCTACCTCCTTGGAGAATCAATCAATGACCGTTAAGATCACATTGAAAGAGTGGGATTTAGGAAGGTCAGTAATGAAGTTGGTGGAAATATGACTCCAAGGGGTTTTTGGTATGGGTAATGAGGTTAGTGAGGAGTGCTTACTGTTGGAGGAATGTAGTCATTCCATTGCAATGTGTTGTTGCAACAGCATGTGTTATGCTTCTTTATACTTCTTGGGGCAGTCATAAGAGCACAACTGTATATATTTATTAGCATCCTTTGGTTGTACACAGAAAAGAACATCATCAGACAGAAAGTCACAGTGGGGGATATCTGCTGGAAAGCAGTCTTTATACTCCTTTTTCATTGCAGCATCACAACATTTGAGATCTTCCAGATGTGCAAGAGCTTCAATACAGCTTAGTACAACTGATACTAGGTTGACACTGGTTACTGGGTCACAGTGAGCATCAACAAAACTTTTCCATAAGGATAAAACCTTACATAACTTGGTGTGGATGGCACATTTCATGGTGGCCACTTTTGGTAGACTGGAGGTTACAGATGGTGGCAGCATGGGTGGAGGAGGATTCAATAGGTTGAAATTGATATATTTGCTGATACAGGTTCATTTGGCATAGTCTATAACAATTTCATTATGTTATAAAAAGGGGAGTTCAAGAATGATAAGAGAACAAAGAGAAGGTGCCATGATGGTGTATATACAATGACTTCAGAACTTTGCATCTAAGAAAGATAGGAAAAGGCAAACATAATGAGACAAGGTAACATTGAAAGAGACAGTAGCACTCAAAGCAGTATAGATATAGTAGGGCTTTTCCAGGTCACATAGATGCAACCCAAGTTTTTTAATCAAGCTTAAATCAATCAGAACTAAAGAGAAATCATCATCAATTAGAGCATCAGTCTTAACAGGGAAATCAAGTAAAGGACTAGAGATGGTGCACTTTCAAATGAGGTGAGGAACAAACACAGAGAACATGCACTCATCACCAGAATCTGTGCCATTGCCCAAGGCAACACTGGGCATTACCACTACAATAAGTTTGTTGTCTTTAATAGTAGCCACAGTTAATGACTTCTTTGCCATAGAGGCCAGCTTGTCACCCAGCAACTGAACATTATGCATTGTAAGGGTTTTGTAGATTGCTATGTTTAGAAAGCCATTAGGACAGTTCTTTGATGTGTGTGCCTGTTCAAGGTGGCGACACTTGAAGCAACCATTGTGCTCACATAGAATGCTGTGTTCTTTGTTCATCAATGGGGGAAGATCAGGGAGATCAGTGAAAGAAGAAACAAAAGAAGTAGATGCAGTCATTGCTTGCCAGTTAGAATTAGCAAACACTAGGACCCTGGTATTCTATTGTGATGTCTTTGAGCCTTGCAAGGCATTGATAGCATTCTAGATTTTCCCAACATCTCAAACATGTTTCTTGTTGAGCTTCTTGACCTTCTCAATCCACTTTTATAGGTTATATTCATTATGAGCATTCAATGAGCAATACTTCACTACAAGCTTCCTGTTTAAATTGACTTCTAGATGGTGTCATAAATTGGCATCACAGAGATGACTATTGGTGTCAATCAGAAGTGCATTCTAAGTCTAAATGTTGATAGCCCATTTATGAAAAGGGTATGAGCCCTGACACAATGAGAGCATCTTGAGGTGGAGATCTGCAGTCCAGTCAGAATGAAGCCAATATGTCTGGATCTCCTTTATGAAATCTGAGAACAATAGAGTATTTAGTCATGCCACCTCTAGGGCATACCATTGTTGGATCTGGAGATCAAGAAGACCCCAGGCAACATATTAAACCTGGTCTTTGGCAGTGATCAATTTATGGTGAAAGTAGATGAGGCAAACAGTTTTCCACTTATGCAATTGTTTGGGGGTAACCTTGCCTGCTATGAGAGTTGAAGGTTTGGTGGGGGTACTCTGTTCCACTTCTCTGGCCATTATTTGAGATTGACATTTGATCATAAAAAAGTTGAAGTCAGATGAGGAATCAAAGAAGGAGGAGATGTCAAGAAGACCAGGAACATTGGAATCAGAGAAGGGATCAGTGGTATTAGTGACAGAAATTTGGTTTGTGGCTGTGGTAGCAGGAACAGGAATATTTGTGGTGATTGACACAGTAGAATTTGTAAGGCATCTTTGTTGACTATAGGTAATTGTGGTGTCAGTGCAGCAGTGTCAGCATCTTCTTTAGACACCAACCAGAATAAAGGGGATATAGTGGCTTAAAAAAGTGTCCCAATGTTGGACCATCTTGAACAAATGGATCAATTGCCAAAGATATGGGACAAACAAAATCAAACACTTGCAGGGTTAAAGATAGTACTTGCTCTTGGCATTCTAACACCACTTACATCATGTGATTTGGTTGTCATGGCACCAAGATATAGCCATTTTAAAATGACATGTCATTGGGACACTTATTTGAGCATCATTTCAGATCTAGACTTTTAGTATTTAGTGGGCCCTCCTTTGGCCCTTATTACTGCCTCTAACCTTCTAGGCATACTTTCAATCAATCTTTCACACTCCTCAATCTCAATCTTGCCCCACTCCACCATAATTCTCTCCCAAAACTCCCATACTCCTCTTGATGGTCTTGGATAGCTGTTGAGCTTTTTTTTCAACATTTGCCAGAGATACTCAATAGGACTAAGGTCTGGAGACTGAGCTGGCCAATCCAGAAGCTTGATTCTATGGGAGTCAAGCCAATCCTAAGCTCTTTTTAAGAAGTGCTTGGGGTCATTATTCTACTGAAAGATTATGCTCTCCTTAGAAATCCCAGAACTCTTCATGCTAGGAAGCAGATTGTCCTCCAAAATGGTGACATATTGCTCAGCATTCATCTTACCCTCTACCTCTGCCAGAATTCCCACACCATTTCAATCCATATATCCCCAAACCATTAAGGAACCTCCTTCAAACTTCACTGTTCCTTAAACCTTCTTATCCTGCAAAGGCTCACCTGCCACTTTCCACACATACTTCCTCCCATCTGACCCAATCCTGTTGATCTTTGTTTCATCTGACCAAATGACCCTAGTCCAGTCCTCCACAGTTCAGTTTTGATACTTAAGAGCAAAAGTAAGCCTTTGTTTTCTATGCTTGAGTAACAAGTAAGGCTTCTTTTTTTTAACCACAGCCTTGAGAAAAGCAGACTTGAGCATATTGTGAACAGTTTGAAAGGAGATGGGGAAGAGGAGGGCAGAATTAATGAAATGGATAGCCTAGACAGCATTTTCAGCCTCTTTAGTAGTAATACTAAAACAATTCTTCTTTTATTAGTAGGGAAAAGCTTAGAAGAACATTCTAGCTTGATGTTTTCCTTATCTGAAAGGAATTCCTTGATGACCCTGGCCACAGTAGACTTTCCTAGGCCAGTCTGAGAGGAAATATTACAAATAAAGAGGCCAGATTCAGTAAGGAAGAGGATATTGACTTTAGTAGAGGTAGAAATGGATTTTATGGTGATAATGAAGTAGCTGAATAGCACATCATGTTTATATACCCCATATTTACATAAGTAACCAGGGTCAAGGCATAGCATTCATTAGAAGCTGTTAAAGTCTTATGTTATTTATCAAATTATAAATGATAGCATAATGTCCAAATAAGTGTTCCAATGGCATGTTATTTTAAAATGGCTATATCTTGGTGCCATGACAACCAAATCACATGATCTAAGTAATGTTAGAATGCCAAGAGCAAGTACTATCTTTGACCCTGCAAGTGTTTGATCTTGTTTGTTCCATATCTTTGGCAATTAACCCATTTGCCCAAAATGGCCCAACATTGGGACACTTTTTTGAGCCACTATAATAACCTCAAACACTACTTTATAAAAGCTCAAGATTGGTTTGAATCTTATGGGATCAGGATTTTGGACTGGCCAGCACAGTTTCCAGACCTTAGTCCTATTAAGCATGTCTGGCAAATCCTGAAAAAAAAACTTAATAGCTATTCAAGGCCAGTAAAAGAAGTATAGGAACTTTAAAAGAGGATTGTAGTGAAGTGGTGTAAGATTAAGGTTGAGGAGTATCAGAAATTGATTGAAAGGATGCCTAGGAGGCTAGAGGCAGTGATTAGAGCCAAAGAAGGGCACACTAAATACTAAATGTTTAAAGTTGAAATAATACTCAAATAAATATTTCAATAATATGTTATTTTAAAATAGCTATATCTTGATGACATGACAACCAAATCACATGATCAAAGTGGTGTTAGAATGCTAAGAGCAAGTACTTTCTTTTATACCACAATTGTTTTGTCTTGTTTGTTCTTCATTTCTAGTAATTGATTGATTTATTTAAAATAACCAAATATTGAGATACTTTTTTAAGCCATTGTAGTTTAGAGTTAGGTGCTTTCCTAAGTCATCTTTTATCCAGTTTGACTCACTCTTGCTTTATTCTCTTTTTCTAACTTTAGCCTGATTAACTCAAGCCTATCTGTCTTTTGACTTTAGTCTTATCTACTCAAGTTATATTCATTTCATCTCTAAATGCCTCCCTTATAAGATGGACTTGTCTATTCCATCTTTTGTCTCTTGCTCAAGGTCTTTGATAGATTTTAGAAGTGCCTGTGAGGTCTTAGAATATATGCCAATAGTATTTGATTGTTTTAGAAAGTTTGAAATAATTATTAAAACCTTTAATAGTATTAGATAAAACAAGATCTTAATTATAAGCAGGCATAATGAATACAATATTTAGTCTCTAATAAATCCATAAATTTGAAGTAACTATAAAAAAAGCAGGCATTTTTTCTAGAAAAAAAAATTATGCTATTAAAATAGAAAATAACAATAAAGAAGTTCTGGTAATTCCACTAGAGCAGATTAGAGTAATAGAGTTGATATTCCCCTTTTAATCTCTAATGAAGGCAAGCAACTCAATAAATCTATAATTAATAAATTATACAAACTTATAAAAGGAAATACCAGCTATTTGAGAAGAAATATTTTTAATAGAAGAAAAAAATGGTCTATTGTACAATCTATAATGCTATATATTCATATTCAACTCTCTTTTGATTAAAATGGATATCTTAAAATTACATTATGAATTCTTAATGGCT
>JBBPUB010000021.1:0-31161 GCA_038094415.1 Xerocomus alliaceus | reverse complement strand
ATTATAAGAAAATATTGAAATTGATTTTCAAAAACTATTGATGGCCAATTTATAAAATACTACACCAGCTATTGTAACAAGTGCTAATGGTTTAAAAAAATGAATTAGATCCTAGCTGGTCTACTAGTACTACTCTTTACCCCTAATATACCTTAAACTTATATTTCTATTAATTTTATCAACAATTTCCCTAAATTCTACTTTTTTGATGCAATTCTTATGGTTATTAATCAATTTTTGAAGAAGATGGAATTAATTCCATGCATCAAGCAGTGCAATGCCCTAAATATAGTATAATTATTTTTTAATCACATCTAAAAGCATTAAAGCCTTTTATCTTTTATTATATCTGATTGAAGTCCATAGTTTACTGCACAAGTTATAACTGAGATCAACAAAGCCTAATCTATTGAAACTAAATTAAGCATAGCTTTCCATTTCTAAATAAATGGTTAGACTAAAGTTGTTAATAAAGAAGTTTAAAAGTTTTTAAAAATCTTTTATCTAAAAAAATAAAACAAATGAATTGATTGGCTTGTTATTTTTCTGTTTTCTATTAATTTCAAACAGCATGCTTCAACAAAGAAGACATCCTTTGAAATTACAAGGTCATATAACCTCAAAATGGGGGTTAAATGCTCTAAATTCAATAAAGCCTCTACTATTATAAAATTTACTAGTGAAATAGCTTTCACTTTTAATCTGTGACAATCCATGCCATCTCGTATATGGTCTCTGGTAGACTCTTTGTTAAAGGACTTAGCGTGAACTTTCTCTTTGATCTTATCTTTTCTTTTCTCATCTTATCTGATTGGACCTTATCTTCTGCTCTTCTTCCCAATCAGATCTATCTCCATTTGGCTAATCTTTCACACAGTAATCACCATGTCTTCTAATCTTCTAACTGCCTTGCCAGCGCCCTTTTTTAATCTCCATTGAGATTCTTTTCATTTCTGTGCAGTGCATGGCTGTGGCATAGCCCACTTAATTACCACTGCTGCAGCTTCTCTTCTATTTGATCTGCCACATGCAGTATCAAACTTCTTTTCACTTCCACTCCCCTTAGCTCTAGAGGCTGTGGTATGCCTTTATCACCATTGGATGGCATAAACATAGACACAGACTTGAACATAGATTGGAACTCAGTCATTCTAATCAGGTATTAGGGTTAAGACAACATGTACAAATAGATAGTAGTATATAAGACCAAGGGTGAAGCTGAATTGATCCCTAGTCTAGTCTCTTGGTGTTTTTCCAGAACTTGACTACTAAGCACTCCTCAAGGCTACTCTTTCCTCAACAGAATGAGTCAGTATTCCTCTTTTATTCTTTTACTAAAGTAGTAGTAGACTTCATCCTCAAGTCCAAGAGTTCTTTGATTGTTTCATTAGACTAGACTCTCCTCTAGTGATGACCTCTACTACAGACAGGGTACTAACCAATGCCAGTGCCCATCCAGTTCCACCACTCCCTGCGTCCCTTCATCATCAGGACTTCCTGCAGATCACCGAGAGAAGGGCCAGAACAGGCCACACAGGTCCCGAAGGGTGGAAATGATTCATTATCTCCTGCCAAAGCCTTCTTGAAAGAACTAGAAGGTTCTTTATTCAGCCACCTCCATCAGAACTCAATTATGAGAGATATGGTTGAAGGAGAGCTGAGATTAGAGATAGGATTCGAAGAGAGTACATCTCTGATCACCGAAGAGAAGAAAGAGGACATAGTTGTCCCCCTTACTCTATCTGCCCCTACAAAGTCAGACCCCAACAGAGACAGCCCAGACCTCCTCCTTCCTCCTACCTCCAACCTGAACGACTGCAGCCCAGGACTGAGTATCGTAGATGAAGGTCAGTTATCACTGCATCAGCTGCCCTTAGAAGAAGAGAGGGGATTCTTTGCTATAGCTTCAATGGTACAGGCTGATTTCTATAGTCAGACTTTCAACCTCCCCAAGTGAAGAAGATCAGAAGGGTGGTCTGAGTACAAATTTGAAGAAGTACCAGCTCGGCCTAAGAAAAGAAGTAGGCGAGCTTATGATAAGAAAATAGCTAGAGAAGGACCTAGTAGACTCCAACTATGAAACATTCCCCACAAAAACTACAAATATTAATTAGCTATCATGTCTCTTCCTACCAATCTTATCAACACTCTTGATGCTCTCTCTAACTCCTTCAACAACAATTATGTCCAATTAGGCATCCACCTTAAAGCCTATTTGGAAGACCAAGCCCAAGCAATGCTGAGCATTGTGAGGAATAACCGACGCATGAGAGAAGAGCTAGAACAAATGGAAGAACAGGTGAAAGTGGGAGGTGGGCATGGAGCTCACATTACAAAAATCATAGCAGACCCTGGAGAATATGATGGCACCAAGGGCCAAAAATTTGAAGAATGGTGGACAAAAGTCCAAGTATGGCAAGACGAGAACATTGCTGTACTAGGAGGAATAGTGGGAGTAAAGGCAGTGCTCTCACAAATGATGAAAGGAGATGCTGGAGCTTTTGCTCAGGCACATTTAATTAAAATCTTAAAAGGAGACGAAACCAATTGGCCGGAGTTTAAGAAACTCATAGAACTTCATTTCTGGCTAACCAATGAGAAAGAGTGGGCATGATGCCAACTTGAAAATTTAAAACAAGGAGACAAGATGATGGTCTCACAATACTTTGTCAAAATGGAAAACTACTTGGCATAAGCAGAATATGACGGAGATAGACTTCTCCAAATTTTAGAACAAAATATGAATCAGGACATGGTCAAGTACCTGTTCCTGTGAAATGGATGCTACATCGATGTAGCAACCTTCATGAAAAAGGTAAAAGAGTATGATGAATGCCATGAATTGCATGGCTTCATCAAAAGAGGAATGGCTGATCAAATCTCTCGGCCAAGAGATTCTAATGCAATGGATGTAGATGCCATCCAGAAGGGGCAAGGTCAGAAAGGCTGAGGACCCCTAAAATGTTTTAATTGTGATGGACTGCATATCGCCACCAAATGTCCAAAACCTAAGAAGATGTGTGAAAAATGCAAGTTCCTTGGTGGAGGCCATGTAATCTGGTGCCCAACTCAAAAGGTGTCTAGAAATATCTGAGAAATGAGCCAAAGCTCATCCTCTGTACCTGAGAGTCCACTGAAGGACAAGGGTAAAGGACGGGATTGGAGCAGATCAGTCGCAGGCATGTCCTTTGAGGAAGCATGTGCCTGGTTTAAGGATTATGAAAACATAGCCTCCAAATTGGGAAAAGCTTAGGGCAACCCATTAGATCTGGGCACATGGGAAGCTGTAATCAATATGAAATTTTAAATGTAGAAGAAGACAATTCTCTGCCATCATGTGGGTCTCATCTAGATGATGAGCTTGGCCGGGACAAAACACCGGTGCTTGATTCGCATTTGAAAAATGAAAAAAATATTATATTCCCAAAAGTGGTGGAGATTAGGAGCATGATGACTCTGATCCCATCAAAAGAACAAAAACAACATGATGTGAGAACTATGTATCTGGGACTAACCAAGTTAGATCTCAATGAATTACTTCCTGAGACCTGAAAAGAAGATCTGGAGGAATTTCATTTCCTAAGAACTATCAACCCAAAGAAGGATATAGTCCTTCTGATCAAGATAACCCCAAAAATAAATATTCCTTTTACCAAAACATCCACCCTCCTAGACTCTGAAGCAAACACTGTCTTCATTAACCAGCAATTTGCCCAGCATCTTCATCTCCCTTTAACCCCTCTAAGAAGACCCATTCCAGTATATAATGTCAATGGAACCCTGAATGCCACTGGAAAAATAATGCATAACTATCAGCTTGTTATGGAATATAATGGTCATCATGAGAAACTGACAGCTGAGGTCACTGACCTAGGAAAGTTTGAGTTTATTCTGGGATATGAGTGGTTACAGCGCCACAACCCAGAAATAGACTGGACCATTGAAAAGGTTAGATTGATGAGATGTCCCCAGCATTGTCAGAATCTCCAATAAGGTGATTCTACCCCATCCAAGTTTTTACAGGTGTTGCGGAAAGAACAGTGCAAGCAAACGTATTAGGTATACCATTGGATACATGCCATGGAAAGAAGCAATGATACCCAAAAAGTGCTTGAACGGATTCAGCCAAAAGAAACCCCACCAGAGGAACTAGTGCCTATAGAATATCATGATTACCTCATGGTGTTTTTCAAGAAAGACTCCAAAAGAATGCCCTTACGCAAGCCATGGGATCACACAATTGAATTGCAAGACAATTTTAAACCCCGCAAAGGAAGGATTATTCCCCTTTTGATTGACAAACAAGAAGAAGTCACTGTGTTCCTAGATGAACAAATGCAAAAAGGCTATATTCATCCATTGAAATTGCCACAAACATCCCCCATATTCTTTATCCCAAAAAAAGATGGTGGTAAACGAATGGTACAGGATTACCGATATCTAAATGAACATACCATCAAAAACAACTATCCTTTGCCTTTAATCTCACAGCTTGTTAACAAGTTAAAAGATGCTAAATTATTTACAAAAATGGACCTAAGATGGAAATATAACAACGTCCACATCAAAGAGGGTGATGAATGGAAAGCTGCTTTTGTATGCTTCTGAGGAGCATATGAACCCCTCATGATGTACTTTGGATTATGCAATTCCCCTGCCACATTCCAAGCAATGATGAATGAAATCTTTGCCAATATGGATAACATGGTAGTGGTCTATATAGACGATTTATTAATTTTTACAAAAACGGAAGATCAAGTGGAACACAATCAAATCATATTAAAAGTACTATGAAGACTGAAGGAGAATGACCTCTTTGTGAAAGCCCCCAAATGCCGCTTTCATGTTACAGAAGTAGACTTTCTTGACATGATTGTGGAAAAGAACAGCATTTCCATGGATCCAAAGAAGGTTGAGGCCATAACTCAATGGCCCATTCCCTCCACCGTCTGTAGAGTTAGGAGCTTTTTAGAACTCGCTAACTTTTATTGCTGCTTTATTTCCAATTTTTCACAAGTGGCTAGACCACTTAACAATTTCTTAAAGAAAGAAGTCTCATTTGAATGGGGCTTAGCTCAGCAAGAAGCATTTGATATGCTTAAGAATGCTTTCATATCTGCCTCCATTTTGGCATATCTGGATATAGACTGCGAATTCTGTTTAAAAGCCAATGCTTCAGATTATGCCATGGGAGCAGTGCTCTCAATCAAGAAAGAAGACAAGTGGCACCCTGTAGCATACACCTCTCATAGTATGCAACCAGTAGAACAGAATTATCCCATCTCAGACAAAGAAATGCTCTTAGTCATATGGTCCCTGAAAAAATGGAGACATTATCTCAAAGGAGCTAAATTTCCTGTGGAAATTTGGAATGATCACCAGAACCTCCAGTGGTACCAGATGAGACAGAACCTTAACCACCAACAGGCATGATGGGCACAATACTTATCTAGATTTAACCTAAAATGGATTCATAAGCCCAGAGCTACCATGGGCAAGGCTGATGCTCTCTTTAGACAAGAAGATCATGCAATTGGCATAGATCAAGATAACAAAGGAGTCCTGGTAATTCCACCAGAGCAGATTGGAAGTATAGAGCTAGATACTCCACTTCTTATCTCTGATGAAGGCAAACGACTCAATAAATCTATATTCAACGAACTTTGTAAGTTAACAGAAGGAGATACCATTTATCTTGGCAGAAAGCATTTTTTAATTGAAGGAGAAGATGGCCTGTTGCATGATCTGCAAGGCTGAATATATGTACCAGATGCTGCCTTGATCAAAATGGATATTCTTAGACTATTTCATGATTCTCTGATGGCTGGCCATGCTGGTTACAAAAAGACATTGGAGTTGATCTCCAGATTCTATTGGTGGCCAGAAGTCACTACATTTATTAAAGATTACATGAGCCATTGTGACAAGTGCCAATGGTTCAAAGGAACAAACAAATCCCCAAGTGGTCTTTTAGTACCACTCACTACCTCTGACACACCTTGAAGCCACATTTCAGCCAATTTCATCACCGATTTACCTAAATCCCACACTTTCGACACTATTCTCATGGTCGTTGATCATTTTTCCAAGGAGGTCGAACTCATTCCATGCACCAAGCAGTGCAGTGCCCTGGATACAGCACATTTATTTTTGAATAATGTCTGGAAACATCATGGTCTTCCATCATCAATTGTTTCAGACCAAGGTCCATAGTTCACTGTGCAAGTAATGACTGAGATCAATAAAGCCTTATCTATTGAAATGAAGCTCAGCACAGCATTCCATCCCCAGATGGATGGCCAGTCTGAGATCGTCAATAAAGAAGTTCAGAAGTTTTTGAGAATTTTTTGTTCTAAAAAGCAAGATAAATGGGTTGATTGGCTTGCCTTGGCCCAGTTTTCAATTAATTCCAAACAACACGCTTTGATGAAGAAAACCCCTTTTGAGATCACGCGATCCTATAATCCATGCATGGGAATTGAACCCCCGAAGACCAATAAAGCCCCTGCTGCAGTGAGATTTGCTGACAACATGGCTGCTACTTTTGATCAAGTAAAGCAGAACATGAAGGCTATGCAAGCACACCAAAAGAAATATGCAGATCAATCTCGCAGTACCCCTCCTGATTATGATGTGGGACACCAGGTGTGGTTATCCACTAAAAATTTGAAATTAATGCATGCATTGAAGAAGCTTTCTGAAAGATGGCTTGGACCATACACAATTACAAAATTGATTGGAACAAACACAGTTGAACTGAAACTTCCCTGCTCTATATGCATTCACCCAGTTGTAAATATCTCTTGAATTAAATCTTACAAGAAATGCCTTGAAGGCCAGCCGGTTGACTGGCCTGGTCCTGTTAAGGTCACTAAGGACAGAGATAACAAGTAGGAAGTCAACTACATAGTGGATAGCAGGTATCGGCTACACTGACTGGAATACCTGGTACATTGGAAAGGATACGATGAAACTGATAGAACCTGGGAGCCACACTCCAACCTTACCAATGCCAAAGAGGTAATCTCCAACTTTTACAAGGCCCACCCTTCTGCACCCTGGGCCCTCACTATTGATCTCAAACAGTTTCTTTTCCTTTTCCACAAACATCCTGGAAACGTCACTGAAGTTCCAACTCATCATCTTCCCTTTGATCATTTGGACAATGATCTTTAGAGGGGGGTAGTGTGATGATCCATGCTGTCTTGTATACAGTCTCTGGTAAACTCTTCATCAAAAGGACTTAGTGTGAACTTTCCCTTTGATCTTATTTTTTCTTTTCTCATCTTATCTTATCTTATCTTATCTTCTGCTCTTCTTTCCGATCAGATCTATCTCCATTTGGCTAATCTTTCACACAGTAATCACCATGTCTTCTGATCTTCTAACTGCCTTGCCAGTGCCCTTCTTTAATCTCCATTGAGATTCTTTTCATTTCTGTGTAGAGCATGGCTGTGGCATAGCCCACTTAATTACCACTGCTGCAGCTTCTCTTCTATTTGATCTGCCACATGCAGTATCAAACTTCTTTTCACTTTTGCTCCCCTCAGCCCTAGAGGCTGTGGTACACCTTTATCGCCATTGGATGGCATAAACATAGACACAGACTTGAACATAGATTGGAACTCAGTCATTCTAATCAGGTATTAGGGTTAAGACAACATGTACAAATAGATAGTAGTATATAAGACCAAGGGTGAAGCTGAATTGATCCCTAGTCTAGTCTCTTGGTGTTTTTCCAGAACTCGACTACTAAGCACTCCTCAAGGCTACTCTTTCCTCAACAGAATGAGTCAGTATTCCTCTCTTATTCTTTTACTAAAGTAGTAGTAGACTTCATCCTCAAGTCCAAGAGTTCTTTGGTTGTTTTACTGGGTTTCTCATTTCTGTTTTACTTATTATTCTGTTCCACAGCAACTCTGTTAGTAATGTGATATAACTCTGGTAGTATAAATATTGTAGTTACTTTGTTGTACATTCCTTAGTCTAAATATCGATTTGGATAACTCTGGTTGTCTTCCTCTTTACCCTTACATTTCCTCTCTAAAGAGTCGAACCTACACAAGGTGCAACATATAAGTCCTGTGCCAAGACTCACCCCTCTGCTCTGCTACTCTGCTCCTACTCCTGTTTCCTCAGACTTCCTTCTAAAGGACTGGAGTGACCAATTTTAACATCTGTTTAATTCTCTGCAAATGCCTTAAATTACTTAAAAGTGCTGAAAACATTTGATTTGACATGAATAAGCAGGACAAAGCAGTATCTTAAGTAATCATCAATAAAAGTGACCCAATAGCAGAATCCAGAGAATGTATGATAAGGAACCTCATGTACATCTGAATGCACCAGTTCTAGAGGCCTGGATGCACAAGATTGTGAGCTAGGGAATGGATTGGCATGCATCTTGCCAGCAAGACATGGTTCACAGATGGGATCTGGCAGAGATTTGTTATCCAACTTCATACCAGTCACCAAATTGTGCTCGTGGAGTGATTTGACATCAATTGCATTGTGGTGCACAAATCTATGATGCCAGAGGGACAGATTCAGTGAAACAGTGGTGGCAGGATGTGCATACTTAGTAACTGCCTCAGTTTCACCATCTAGAAATGCAGCATTGTTACTATTGATAGTTGCAACAAAAAGTGGTGGTCCAGAAGCTTGAGAGAATGTCATATGGGTTGCATTGATATGAACAACAAATGATGAATTCCAAATCAAGTATAGAATAGATAGCAGATTATTATGCAGTTCTGGTACATGCAGGACATTGCTAAACTTAACTGGTCTACACCTCTTTCCATTAATAACAGGATGGAATATCACAGAGCCAACCCCAGCTGAATACACCACAGTATTGTCTGCTAGTTTGATCAGAACATGTTTTAGTGCATAATTGCACAGCCAGTGGCAATGTGGGGTCATATGAGAAGTAGCCTCCAAGTCTGCATTCCAGTCATAGTCAGCATCAAGTTGGAGTGGTGAAAATGGATTAGATGGATCAGTGGAACAAAGACTTGCATTTCCAGCCTTCTTTACCACCTCTATAGTCTTTAAGGCTGGCTTAGCTGACTGAGACAGGTTTGCTTTCTTGTTCCTTGGCTTCCAGGACTTGTAGCAATTCTTTGCATGCTATAATGCATAGCAAATGCACTGGAAATGCCCTGGCTTCTCATAGAATGAACAGGGTGAGTTGAGGATGCATCTGCACCCAGATGCAGTGATAGAGAGTGAAGCTACTAATGGCATGAATAATGCAACATTAGAATACAGTCAACAATTGATTTCCTTGGTCTGGAAGGCTGCTTTAACCTTGTTTTTGTACAGATCTGTAAGGAGGGCAAGAAAGGAAGTAAAGGACAAGAACTCTGATCCAAAAGCTTGAATTATGGCCATACAGGCCAATTCATTGTTCAAAGTCTTTATATCAAAGCTATTGCTATGCAGATCTTAAATCCAAGCCATGGATTCCTCAACTTGAGCAGCTAGGGCTAGAAGGGACTCATTTGGCTGCTTCTGGATGCTAAAAAACTCATCATATGCCATAAAGTGGTGGCTGGCCTTTTGCTACATGAAAGCCTTTTTCAGCACTGCCCAGGCCTTAGTGGGGTTGTCCTGGTCTGCTCTAATATGGACTTGTTGGTTTGGGGCAATGTTAAGCATAAGTTTCTCAGCAGCCCTATTCTGCTTAATGTCCCAAGCAGTTTGGTTATGTCCTGAGATGGTGGATTGAAGTTCCTTGCCATTCACAAAGCATCAGAGTCCCTTAGAGCACAGAAGAGCCTTCATTTCTTTACTCCAAGTGATGTAGTTGGAGTCATTAAGAGATGAAATGCAGTGGTGGTGGTTTTTAGATGACATGGTGAAGTGGGGTAGGTAGAGTGAGTGAGAAAGCATAGAGTTTTAACAGTTTGTTCAAGAGGTGGAAAATTTTTGTTGACAAAGAAGCACAATACAATGGTAACTGGTGCACAGTTAAAGCATGGGGCTCATAACCTGTTAACAGCTGGAATCCACTTAGCTGGAGTTTACTGTCAGAAACTAATATATTGTGATGCAACTAAGTACACTTTATCTAGAGTTCACTATTAGAAACTGGAAAGCATAGACAGTGAACTTCAAGGCTTATACAGAGTGTGGTAACAACATCTATAAACATAAATAATCAACCATATTCAGGTTAAACACTCCTTATACTCTAAATGGTAAAAATGCATAATTAATAACTATAACACTAAATAGCTAGTGAATGTGCAATTAATAACTGTAACAACAACTCCAGTAGTATAAATATCATAGTTACTTTGTTGTACACTCCTCAGTCTGAATATCAACTTGAATAACTCTGGTTGTCTCCTTTCTTACCCTTACTTCCCTTCTCCAAAGAGTCAAACCTATGCAAGGCACAACACATAAGTCCTGTGCTGAGACTCACCCCTCTGCTCCACTACTCCACTTCTACTCCCTGCTCCCTTGGACTTCCTTCTGGAGGACCAGAGTAACTAATCTTAATAGTATATTTAGACTTCCAATTGTGTAGATTCTTTGTTACCATCAAGCATGAGCAGTTGTCAGTGCTACCCATCCCAATGCAAAGCCCTTTAGTCCATGTTTGGTAGTTATCACTTTATTCCAGGCAACCTTCTTAGCATCTCCACTCACCCTCAGTCCTCTGCCTCTGTGCACCTTGCACACCATGGGAGCCACATCTCCACAACCCCTAGATCATCTGTGGGCACTCTGCCACCTGGAGATAGATGTACTCAGTCCCCTCCATTGCACTTTGCTTGTTTCAGTACACATTCCACTCCTAGAAACAGCACTCTGCTTGCCTTCAAACCTTTCACACAATTGGCTAATGCCATCAAAGCCATGAACTCTAAACTCCTGTTCAACTCCACTTTAACCACTCCTAAAATCTGTTCACCAGATTGTTTTGATGGTCTCTATCCATCAAAACTCCACTCCTTTGTCACACAATGTGAACTGAACTTCCAAGCTTGCCTACACTTGTTTCACACTGATTAAGCCAAGGTCACATTCATATAGTCTTACCTCTCCAGCACCGCATTAGAGTATTTTGAGCCAGACCTCCTCAGAGTTGATACTCTGTAGGATCATCCATTATAGATGAATGATTGGTATTCATTCCTTCATGAACTTTAGTCAAATTTTGGCCCTCATAATCCAGTTGCTGATGCTAAGGTAGCTCTTGCATCACTTTGCATGTCTGACTCTGAAAGGATCTCCCAATACATAGTGGAGTGGAATCACTCCACTTCTCAGATCCAAAAATGGAGCTCTAGTGCACTCTATCAAAGCTTCTACTTAGGACTCCCTGATTGCATTAAAAACAAACTCTCTTGTCTTGAGAAGCCCTTCACTATCTATGAACTCTGTTTTATGGCTCAGGAGATTGACTGCTGGTATTAGGAACATCAGAAAGAATAAGCTAGCAACCCTCCTCTCTCCTCCAACTTGTCTTCATCAACTCTGTCCATTTCTGCAACTCTGGATGAGCCTCCCACAGATCCTCTCTTATTCTTAGACATTTCTGCTAAAGCATCACCTGTGACTCATGACCCCCTATCCTCTGATTCATCTGACCCTCCAACTCTGCTCTTGGGCTCTGATGGTCACCTTTGTCCAGAAGAACAACTTCACTACATCAACCTCATGCTCTGTATGTTCTGTGGTTCTGCAGGACACTCTGTGACTGTCAAGTCCAGTTCCTCTAAACAAGTCCAATGAGGTCCAGAACAGAGTAACAAAGGGAGGGTGAGGAAGAGAAGGGTGAAACAGAGTGGGCAAGGACTTTCAGCACAGGACTTATGTGTTGCGCCCTTGTACTTGCTATCCTTGGAGTCAGAGGTCAGATGAGCACAAGGCTTGAGGTTAAAGTTGTTTAAAGGAGACTAAGTTGATATTCAAACTGGAGAATGTACAGATTGAAAGTATAGTATTTATACTACAGAGTTACATTGGATTAGTAACAGAACAAAGGAGATTCATAAGATATAAATAAGGATAAGAAATCAGATGAGTAAGACAGAGTCAGAGAAACAGATACCAAAGGAGTAGGAGTAGAATTAACTAGAAGAATCTACAAATCAAATGTTCAAGAAACAAGATAAGAGGGTATCAAGGAGATTGCACTGGAGATGTGTCAGAGATAACACTGGAGTACTGGAGTTGGACTGGTATGTGACAGTGACTTCTTGTCCCTGCTCCAACTCTTGTGCTGCTATGATGTATGCATCCATTCCTTCCTCCATGTTCTCAAGTTCCTTCAACTTTTCTTCCTCATTGAATAATTGACCTCCACTCTTCTCTGGACCTCTGTCCTTCCTGTCCTTATCCTTATATTATCTGGTATCTGGTATACTCTGTTTAATCTTGTTTTTTCTATTACTCCAATTTTGTTTTCACCTGTGTTTACTTGTCTTTTTTTCCATTTGTTTATTTTTGTCTTTCCTTTCTGACCTTCTGCCTTTCTAGTCCTGCTGTACCCCACTCTGCATCTCCTCTGATATTTCACTGTGTTAATCTGATGCACTCTATATTAGGTGTAGCATTCTGATATATACTCCACATATCTTATTGGGTTCCAGACTCATGCACCATTGGATACCACTCAGCCCTCCTACTTTTTCATCTGTTAACAACTTCAGGTTTGAAGAGCAACTTCTTACAGATACTGATGTTCAAAATACCAATCTCCTGGGCTCACTCTATTCTATCTGCCACAACTTCATTCCTCCAGACATCCACCTTCTGGCACCTCTGTCCACTCACCTTCCTCTGGCCTTTGCACCCTCTCTGCCACTTTGGCTTAAAAGGGGGATAGGAGTCCACTTGCATCATTCTGGTCTTCACTCCTCTGTGCTTGTGTCCTCTGTACATTCTGCACTCTATATGCACTCCACACAACTCCACACCACTCCTATGGTAGTTCTGTCCTGCCTGTGTTTTGCTTCTCTGTCCTTCATTTTCACAGAATTGACTTCATTATGTAGACTCTCTATAGAGTACACTACTCTGATTTGTGATCCACTGTCAATAAGCCAGCCTCACTCAACTTCTCCAACTTCACTATCACCTCCTCTAGCTCACCCTCCTCTAGCTTTGAGTCTGCCTTGTTCACACCTTTGAAAGCCTGTCATGTCAGAATGTCAATCAGACTATACATCCAGTAATTATGGATGCTCAGCTAATTGTTCATTTCCTCCAGAGTACACTGGACTCTGGTGATTACCTTTACAATTCCATGAAGAGTGCTGGTATAGTCCCCCTTTGCTTCTCCACTCCAGCTTAGCCCCAGTTCACTCTTCATCTCTGTGTGGGTAGTTTTCCTCTTTTTCTTTGGCTCCTCTGCATTGTCATCCACCCTTCTCTTTCTCCACTCTAGTTTTGGTTTCTTGTTGGGCTGTACACACCTTTGCTGCACATCAATGCAGGGCTGGCATAACCTTGCCTTGCCTGCTCTGGCCTCACATTCCAAGCCCCTCTATGCACACCTCTCATATGGTTCACACTTCAATATATTACTGCCCTATGCTTCCCCTTATTGCTGCATTGCTGCACAGAGATCTCCTCCACCTATTAACAATCAACTCTGAACCATTTTAGACACAAAAAAGACTTATCTATTGTTTTGCTGTGTTCTTCTTAGCTTGATGCTCTTCTGCCTCCTTCTGAGCAATCTCTGCTGCTTCCTCCACCATCCTCTTCTTCTGTTTCTTGGCCTTCCATTTCTGTTCCTTAGCCTTTCACTTTGCCTCTTCCTCCACTCTCTTTGCTTCTTTCTCTGCCTTCTTCCATGCCTTCTTCTTCTTTGTCTTTGCTCTCTGTTTGCACTCTGCATACTTTGCATCCACAAGCTCCTCAGCATCATTATTGCACTTGATGAGCTAGGCATTGTCCCACTCTGTGATCTTCATGATATTGGACATTGTGGCAGGAGATGGTGGTAGTTTAACAACAAAGGAATTCATGCTCTGGCCTTTATGCACATCCATCCACCTTTCAGACTCTGCTACTCTGCTTGTGTGTGCTTAAGGCCTTTAAGAGCTCACACCTAAGAGGGGGATACTGTCATATGCTATCTTTACTCCAGAACTCCACATCCAACTCCTTGACTCCTCTAGAGTGATTTTCTCCATTCATATGTGTAGAACATCTGGACCCATGTGATATTTCCTTTTATGTTAATTCTTGTTCTCCAATTGGCTATGCTAGTCCATTTCATTAATCTTTATTCTTAGATGTGTAGTTTGGCATACCATATCTCTGGCACACAGCTTCAGATTTCTCTTTCCTGTCTTACTCATCATTTCATTCTGCAGCTACTCTGTTAGTAATGCAATACAACTCTAGTAGTATAAATATTGTAGTTACTTCATTGTACACTCCTTAGTCTGAATATTGACTTGAATAACTCTGGTTGTCTTCTTCCTTACCCTTACTTCCCTTCTTCAAAAAGTCAAACCTATACAAGATGCAACACATAAGTCCTATGCTAAGACTCACCCCTCTGCTCCACTACTCTACTCCTACTCCCTGCTCCCTCGGACTTCCTTTTGGAGGACTGGAGTGACCAATCTTAACAGAGTTGCCTCAAGCTTGTTCCAATTTAAAGGCTAGGTGTTTATAATTCTTGAACCAGGCACAAGCCTTGTCAAAGCTCATGCCTGCAACTGACCTGCTTTAATCCCATCCTTTATCCTTGTCCTTTAGTGGACTCTCAGGTATGGGGAATGAGCTGCAGCTTATTTCTCAGATATTTCTGAATGTCTTCTGTGTTGAACACCAGATAACATGTTCTTCTCCTAGAAATTTGTATTTTTTACATGTCTTTTTGGATTTTGGACATTTGATAGCAATATACAGTTTATCACAATTAAAACATTTCAGGGGTCCTTAGCTTCTTTGACCTTGTCTCTTTTAAATGGCATTTACATCCATTGCATTGGGATTTTTGTAGGGCTGGGTGATGTGATCAGCAGTCCCTTTCTTTATGAAGCAAAGTAGTTCTTGGTGTTCTCCATATTTCTTGGCCTTCTTCATAAAGATGGTGCAATCTGTATATTGGCCATTCCTCAAGAAAAGGTATCATATCATATCCTGGTTCATATTGCATTCCAGGATTTGCATTAGTTTGTTGGTGTCATAGTTGGCCTACAACAGATAGTTTTCTACTTTAATAAAGTATTGGGAGACCATCATCTTATCTTCTTGTTTCAAGTTTTTGAGTTAGTGTTGAGCCCACTCTCTTTTATTGGTTAGGTAGAAATGTAGTTTGACCAGTTTTTTGAATTCTGGCCATGTGGTGGTTTCTTCTTTTAGAAGCTTGGTGAGATGAGCCTATGCAAAGGCTTTAGCATCTTCTTTTATCATTTGTGAGAGGATTGCCTTTACTCCAGCTTCTCCTCCCAAGACTTCTATATTTTCATCACATCATACTTGTGCTTTTATCCACCATTTTTTAAATTTATGACCTTGGATGCCATTGTATTCTCCTGAATCAGCTACTATTTTGGTGATGTGCATTCCACTGCCACCACCTGCCTTTATTTGAGCATCCATCTGCACTAACTCTTCTCTCATTTTCCTGTTATCTTGTTTAACATGCTTCAAAGCTTCTTTCTTTTCATCTAAATATTCTTTCAAATGAATTTCTAATTAAAACAGTCCATTATTGAATGAATTGGCAAGCATATCAAGGGCATTCATGAGATCCTGAGGAAGGGACAACATTTTTCATATTTAGTATTTGTAAGAGTGGCAAGAAATCTTTCATAGACTAATGCAGCTCTCTCCTTCATTTCTTGTAATAGATTATTCATAAGTACATCTACTTCTTTTTTTAGGCTGTACTGATGCTTCTTCAAATTCATAATGCAACCACCCAAATAGTAACTTTTGGCAGGAGAGATGGAAAGTTTCACTATAGAAACTGGTCTGAACTGTTGAAGCTATAGTGTAAAATGCCCTTTTTTTTTCTGAAGGCAGCCAATACAGTGAGGACTGACTGGCATCTATAATACTTGGTCTGGAGCTACAGTTGTTTAGGTTGGGGGTAGGTGGAAGGAGGAGGTCTGGGCTGTCTGGGTTTGGCTCTAACTTTGTAAGGTCTGATAAAGTATAGTAAGCTCCAAAAACATTGCAATAACTAACTAAAATACAGTGTGCACAGTGCACTACAATCATCTGTGGGAATTTCACTTAGATTATGTAGGAAAGAATAAAGTACATACTCTCAACTATAAAATCGGTCCCTGGATCATGTGATTTTATTCACATGCAGCTGAGATATGTTCAGTTTAAAACAGCAACACCATTGTAATAGTTTTGCACCTTTTAATAAAAATATGCAATATAATTGAAATGAAGCTATATTTGGTGGTGTTTGGGTGTACAAACAAAGGTACACATTGAAATACCATGTCTGAGTTTGAAATAGCTCACACATATCTTTATTTCCAACTATATCCATTATAAAAACCATCTCTTCTACTCAAAAGGCTAATGTTCTCTCTATGCTTGATACTGGCCAATCTACCCACTCTATAGCTGCTGCCACTGGTCTCAATGTATCCACCATCTCTAGACTTCACTCTAAGGAGCATTCTGAGATCCAAAAGTCTACTGGAGGTTGTCCATCAAAGCTTTTCTCTACCAATATCCATTATGCCATTTGTCTCATTTCCACTGGATAGGCAGACAATGCTATTCAAGTGGCCAAAACCCTCAGCAATATTGTCAATCAGCCTCTCTCTGCCACTACAGTGCATAGACACTTGAAGAAGACTGGTATGAAGGCTGTGGTGAAGTCAAAATGCCCCCTTCTTGTAGCTAGACATCAAAAAGCTTGTTTGAACTTTGCCTATGCTCACAAGGATTGAACTGTGGAGGATTGGAAGAAGGTAATATGGTCTAATAAGACTAAAATCAATTGCCTAGAGTCAGATGGATGTCAGTGAGTGTGGAAAAAGGCAGGTGAGGGCCTTAGTGATAGAATAGTGTAAGGTACTGTCAAGTTTGGAGGAGGTTCTTTAATGTTATGGGGGTGTATGACTTGGCAGGGAGTTGGCTATGCTGCTAAGATTGATGGTAGGATGGATAGAGACCTTTACCTTCAGATTTTGAAGAATGAACTACTGAATACCCTACAGTATTATGGTCTTAATCCACCTAATGTCATCTTTCAGCAGGACAATAACCTCAAGCATACCTGTAGAAAGATAAAGGAGTGGCTAGAGGAGCAGAGTTTTGATATTATGAAATGGCCTGCATAGTCTCCTGACCTCAACCCCATTGAGCATCTCTGGTGCTATCTGAAAAGAAGACTTGCAGAGTATGAAAATCCTCCTAATGAAATCTTGGAGTTATGAAAGAGAATTCAGGTGGAGTGGGAAGGAATACCCATTGAGGAGTGTTAGAAGTTGATTGAAAGCATGCCTAGAAGAATTAAGGCAGTGATCAAGGCAAAGGGAGGCTATATCAAGTACTAATATATTCAAATACCAACCTGATATAATGAGATGCAAAACTATTGCAATGGTGTTGCTGTTTTAAACTGGACATATTTCAGCCACATGTGAATGAAATCACATGACCCAGGGACCAGTTTTATAGCCAAGAGTATATACTTTATTCTTTCCCATATAACATAAGCAAAATTCCCACAAGTGATTGCAGTGCACTGCACACACTGTATTTTAGTTAGTTATTGCAATGGTTTTGGAGCTTACTGTACTTTGGCTATCTTTGGGAGAAATAAGAGTTTCAAGTCAATGGTGTGGTTGTAGAAGTGATGAGCAAGTAAGACATTGAAGGTAGTTTTAGAGAAAATATCTTCATATTCCTTGCATCTTTTGAAGAGAATGGTTTGCTTGGAAAGATTTTCCTAGGCCAGCTGAGTAGAGATCATTATCTTGTTTAGACTCTCTCTGAGATGTTCTTGTAGGAGCAGAAGAAATTTTGTCTGCCAGTTCACCTAGGGGTTCCACTTTTGTAGCCAAGGCATTCCAAGGATCATCTGCTTCTTACTGAGTCCAAGGACTAGTAGATCTACATTGTCCATAAAATCTTCATGGATAAGTTCTGCTTTAAGCTTTACTCTAATGGTGCCATGGTGGTTTTTTGTTCCATCCATGTTCTAGACTTATATTAATTCTTTAAGGGCTCTAATGTTCTTGCAAAGGTGAGGAACAAGGGAGGAGTCAATGAAGTTGCTGGTGGCTCCACTATTGATTAGTGCAATTGTTTTAATGGTTTTGGACTGGACCTAAAGTTGAATGGGAATTCTGATTGTCCTATAGCTAGGTAGTCCTACTAATATATGAAAGAGAGACATTAACACACCCTCTCCTTCTAAAAAGACAATGCAGGAATGGGTTCTTTGGGTAAGTCCTTATAATATGTTTGTAGAACTTGGAGGATCTTATTTTTATTCTTTTACTGGATCTGGAGCTGTTGAACAAACACCTGCAAGACAGAGAGAATGGAGGTGTGGGTGGGTGTTTGGTTTATAGAAGTGGAAGTGATTGTGGGAACAATAAAAATGATAGAGGTCTGGAATAGAATGGTGGTGGCAGTAGTAGCAATGGTCTATGTCTAAGGACTATAAGGGAATGAGTGGCATTGGGTGGCATTATGGCCAGTTTGTTGACATTAGAAGCAGCATCCTTCTCAGATGCACTTAGCTCTTTCTTGGGGGATTAGCTTGGTAAGGTGGACTGCATCAATGTTCATAACATTGGAATCTCTAAGAGGTCTAAGGAGGGAAGGGGTATTCTTGGCCTTCTGTAAGACATTAATGCATGTCTGCTGGGTATAGAAGGTCTTGGCTTTCTCAAGCCATTCCCCAATAAGGGTGGGAACTTTGTCCATTGACAGGATCATAATGGCCAGCCTTTGATCAAGACCAAAAGAGAAGGCATTAATGAGCATGGCATGATTGGTAATACCAGCTCTGGTGGCAAGGTTCTGAAATTCTATGATGTATTGCTGGAAACCATTATTGATTTTCCCATTAGGCTTGTGAGAAGATTTCTGCACTAACTTAGACAGTGTAAGGCAAGCAGTAGCTTTGATATCAAAGGGAAAAAAGTTTTCTTTAAAGTTTTCAATGAACTTGTTAAATGTTTTCTTGAAGAGGACCATGGTGGTGTCAGCTAGTTTATCATATCACATCTTAGAAAAGGGAATTCCTTGCCCTCTACTAAGCTTGTTAAGAGTGGTCATGATCTTGGTGTTATCATTGGCATAGAGCATGGGGTTAATAATGAAATAAGCCTTCTGTTATGTGAGTAGCCTAAGTCTGCTACTTGGAAGACAAGGGGTATAAGTGTGAACTAAGTCTTGTGTAATCTCAAAGGTGCTAGGAACTAGGGGACCATAGTGCAGAGACTGCAGCAGATTCAAGGTTATGTATAATTGCATAGACCAAGAATAGAGACTAGAGTACAGAGCACTGTGGTATAAGTACTACAAGAGAACTTTGTAGAACATGAAGGAATAGGAATACTAAGCTGTTATTAGAAAAACAGCTGCAGAGTAGTAATTGTTCCAAAGTAAAGGTAACAAATAAGAAAAAGGATTACAAAGACACAAGTGCTGTGGAATGTGATGATACCACCAATAGAAAGTGATATTTAATGTAGCTAAAGAAGAAAGGAGAAACATATTGAGAAATGATCAAAGACAAGAGAAAGATGTAATGAAAGATGCAGCAGAGTTGTAGTTCTCTATTCCTAAGCGGGTTCTTCAAAAATTGCTGTCATCTAAGAAATAGTGTAATATTCAAATGAACAATTGTCTTGAATGTGTCCAACCTCATCACAAGTGGAGCAAACCTACCTAGGGCAAAAGCAAGGTCCATGTTCCCAATTCTAGCAGAAGAAGCACTGGATTCAAAGGCAAGATCTAGCATTATGCCTAAAAGCTGGGGTGAGACAAACAGGACATTAGTATTGAGAGCAATTTGCTCTATAGTAACTCCTAACCCTGCATTGAAAGCAAGTGGTAGTTTGAGAGGCTAGAAGAGGTTGGGACAGGGGTATGAGGATGCAAGAAGGGAATAAAAGGACACACTGCCCATTAGGGAGGGTAATAAGAAAGGCTTAATTGGAGGCAATGATGTTGAGGTCCAGAAAATAGGAGGTAATCTCCAAAGGTCCCTCAGAGTCTGAAAATGTGGCAGTGGTGAACAGAGACATGGTAGGAAAGGCAGATAGTAGAGGAGAGGAGATCCTATTAACCAGAGGAGGGATCTGTAACATGGAGGAAAAAGAGGCAGTAGTAATAACTGGAGAAGAAGGGGTAACATTATGAATAGAAGAGTCTATACTAATTAAAGCAAGATAGTGGTCAAGTTCCTGCAGTGTCAGAGAAAGATAAACCTATCTAAAGGTAGGAAAAATCAGCTTGGGTGTGAGCATGGACACATAAGTATTAAAACTGAATAGATAAAGAATCAAAAGAATACAGTGACTCCCAAAACCATTCCAATAACTAACTCTAATGCAGGGCATGAAGTACCCTGCAATCACATGTGGGAATTTCACTTAGCTTTGGTGGGACCAAATAAAGTACAAGCTCTTGGCTACAAACTAATTCTTGGATTATATGATTTGACCTAGGGGTTGCTAAGATATAACCATTTTAAGACAACAATACCATTGGAACTGTGACAATCCTTGCTGTCTTATATATGGTCTCTGGTAGGCTCTTCATCAACAGACTTAGCATGAATATTTCTTTTGATCTTATCTTATCTTTCTTTTATCTTATCTGATCATGCTTACTTCTGCTCTTCTTCCTGATCAGATTTGGCTATTCTTTCACATGGTAATCACCATGTCTTCTAATCTTCTAACCACTTAGCCAGCACTCTTCTTTAATCTCTGTTAAGATTCTTTTTATTTCTATGCTATACATGGCTGTGGCATAGCCCACTTTATTACCACTACTGTGGCTTCTCTTCCATTTGATCTGCCACCCACAGTATCAAACTTCTTTTCATTTCCACTTCTCTTAGCCCTAGAGGCTGTGGTATGCCTTTATTGCCATTGGATGGCTAGATATAGAAATGGACTCTGACACAGACAATGCCTAATCAGGTAATTAGGTTAGCAAAACATGTACAAATAGCATAGTAGTATATAAATCCCAAGGATGACACTGAGTAGATCCCCAGTTTAGTCTCTTGGACTTTACCAACAACTCAACTACTAAGGCACCCCTCAATAATACTCTTTCCTCAATAGAATGAGTTAGTATCCTCTTCCTTTCTTTTTACTAAGATAGTTTAGTAGTAGACTTGGTCTTCACAACTTCAAGAGTTGTTGTTGTTTTAGGAATAGTTTTGAAACTTTCAATATTTAATACAAAATACTTGCTATATTGATGTTATTTGCCATTGTTTTGTTCTACAAACAAAGATATATATATCTTGGTCATGTCTGAGTTGAAAATTATTCCCATACTTCTTAACTTCCTACTTCTATCATCATGCAACCTCTTTCTACTCCTCAAAAGAGAACCATCCTTGCTTAGCTGGATGCTGGTCATTCTGTTCACTCTATTGCATCCAGCACTGGTGTGGGCATTGCTATTATATCTAGATTTTGCTCTAAGGAGTGTTTTGACCTTCAAAAGTCTATTGGAGGTCATTCTTCCAAGCTTTCTCCTATCAATATTCACCATGCTATTCACCTTATCACTACTTATAAGGCAAAGAATGCTGTTCAGGTGACAAAAGCCCTCTCCACCATCATTGACAAGCCTCTCCATTCTAATACCATTCATTGTTACTTGAAAAAATCTGGGATGAAAGCTGTAGTTAAGGCCAAATGTGTTTTTTTCTTTAAGAAGCATCACAAGGCCCATTTGGACTTTGCTACTGCTTATCAACATTAGACTGTAGAGGATTGAAAAAGAGTAATATGATTAGATGAGACCAAAATTGTGATAATCCTTGCCATCTCATATATGGTCTCTGGTAGACTCTTTGTTGCAATGGACTTAGCATATACTTTTTCCTAATCTTATCTTATCTTTTCAGTTCTATCTGATCATGCTTATCTTCTGCTCTTCTTTTCAATCAGATCTAAACCCATTTGGCTATTTCTTGCCATGGTAATCACTGTGTCCTTTCTGATCTTCTAACACATATAGCCAATGCCCTTTTAATCACTATGTGATTCTTTTCATTTCTGTGCTGTGCATGGCTATGGCACAGCCCACTTAATTACCACTGCTGCAGCTTCTCTTCCATTTGATCTGCCATCCACAGTATCAAAACATGTTATTTATTTCCACTCCCCTCAGTCCTAGAGGCTGTGGTATGCCTTTATTACTATTGAATAGCTACAACATGGACTCTTACCTTAGTTGATGATACACAGCATAGTACCTAATCAGGTATTAGGGTTAGACAAACATGTACAAATACTCTAGTAGTATATAAACCCCAAGGATGATGCTAGGTAGATTCCCAGTCTAGTCTTTTGGATTACCTCCAGAACTTGACTTCTAAGCCTCAAAAACTTTCTACTAACCCTAGTGAATTTATACTATTTCTTTATTCTTTGCTAAAAGTAGCTTGTAGTAGAGCTGGTTCAGTTTCCCTGTGGGTTCTGCCATTTCAAAAATTAACAGATTGGGGTCAGATGGGCACAAATAAATGTGGGTGAAGGTCTTAGTAATAGGCTGGTACAAGAAACAGTTAAGTTTGAAGGAGGTTCTGTGATGGTATGGGAGTGTATGACTTGGGATGGAGTTGGCTATGCTGCTAAAATTGATGGTAGGGTGGATGAAGATCTTTATCTTTAAATTTTAAAGAATGAATTGCTGAATACTCTTTAGTATTATAATCTCAATCCTCCTAACATTACCTTTCTACAGAACAATGACCCCAAGCATACTTGCAAAAAGATAAAGAAGTGGCTAGAAGAGCAGGATTTTGAAACTATGATATGGCCAGCACAGTCTCCTGACTTAAACCCCATTGAGCATCTCTGGGGTTACCTCAAAAAGAAGGCTGGTAGTGAAACAATAGAAACTCTTAAAGTCAAAAGACCAAGTCTACTACCAACTATTTTAGCTTTTAAAGGGAGAAAAGAATACTAATTCATTCTGTTAAGAAAAGAGTAGTATTGAGGTGTGCTTAAAGAGTCAAGTTCTGGAAAGCACCAAAAGACTAGACTAGGGATCTACCTAGCATTGTCCTTGGGGTTTATATACTACTATCTATTTGTACATGTTTGCTTAACCTAATTATCTGATTAGATATTGTCTATGTTAGAGTCTGTTTCTATATCTAGCCATTCAATGGTGATAACAGTGTACCACAGCCTCTAGGGCTAAGGGAAATGGTAATTAAAAGAAGTTTGATACTGCAGGTGGCAGATCAAATGGAAGTGAAGCCACAGCAGCAGTAATTAAGTGGACTGTGCCACAGCCATGCACTGCACAGAAATAAAAGGAATCTCAATAGGAATTAAAAAAGGGCACTGGCAAGGCAGATAGAAGATCAGAAGACATAGTGATTACTGTGTGAAAGATAAGCCAAAAGAAAATAGGTCTAATCAGAAAGAAGAGCAGAAGATAAGCTTGATTAGATAAGATCAAAGAAAAGAAAGTTCACACTAAGTCCGTTTGATGAAGAGTCTACCAGAGACCATATATGAGACAGCAAGGATCATCACACTATTCTTCTTTTAAAGATTGTTGTTCAAATAATTAAAGGGGAGATGATGAGTTGGAACTTCAGTGACATTCTTAGGACATTTATGGAAAAGGAAAAGAAACTGTTCAGAATCAATGGTGAGGGCCCAGAGTGTGGAAGGGTGGGCCTTGTAAAAGTCAGAAATTGCCTCCTTGACATTGATAAGGTTGGAGCATGGCTCCCAAGTTTTTTCAGTTTCATCATATCCTTTCCAGTGTACCAGATATTCCAGTTGGCATAGCTGATATCTGCTGTCCACTATATAGTCAACTTCCCATTCATTATCTCTGTCTTCAGTAACCTTAATAGGACCAGGCCAGTCAACCAGCTGGCCTTCAAGACATTCCTTGTAAGGTTTAATTCTAGAGATATTCACAATCAGGTGAGTGCACATAAAGCAAGGAAGTTTCAGTTCAACTGCATTTGTTTCAATCAATTTTGTAATCATATGTAGTCCAAGCCATCTTTCAGAAAGTTTCTTTGATGCATGTGTCAATTTTAAATTTTCTATGGATAACCAAATCTATTGGCCCGTAATGTAATTAGGGGGAGTGCTGTGAGATTGATTGATCTGCATATTTCTTTTGGTGCACTTGCACAGCCTTCATATTCTGCTTTACTTAATCAAAAGTTGCAGCCATATCCTCAGCAAATTGTACAGCAGTGGGGGCTTTGTCAGTCTTAGGAAGTTCAATCCCCATGTGTGGATTATATGATTGCACAATCTCAAAAGGGGTTTTCTTTGTCAAAGCATGTTGTTTTGAATTAATTGAAAACTGGGCCAAGGCAAGCCAATTAACCCATTTATTTTGTTTTTCAGAACAAAAGATTCTTATTGATGATTTCAGACTGGCCATCCATCTAGAGATGGAATGCTGTGCTGAGCTTGGTTTCAATAGATAAAGATTTGTTGATCTTAGTCATTACTTGTGCAGCAAACTGTAGACCTCAATTGAAAACAATAGAAGATGGAAGACCATGATGCTTCCAGATGTTGTTTAAAAAGAAACATGCCATATTCAGAACAC
Source organism: Xerocomus alliaceus (assembly GCA_038094415.1). Classification (NCBI taxonomy): domain Eukaryota; kingdom Fungi; phylum Basidiomycota; class Agaricomycetes; order Boletales; family Boletaceae; genus Xerocomus; species Xerocomus alliaceus. Next base: position 6,399 of record JBBPUB010000021.1, on the reverse strand, counting down.
TGCACTGCTTAGTGCATGGAATAAGTTTGACCTCCTTGAAGAAATAATCGATGACCATGAGAATAGTATTAAAAGTGCAGGATTTAGATAGATTTGTAATAAAGTCAGTGGATATGTGGCTCCAAGGTGTGTCTAGAGTAGTGAGTGGTACCAGAAGACCACTTGGGGGTTTGTTGGTTCCTTTGAACCATTGGCACTTGTCACAATGGCTCACATAATCTTTAACAAATGTGGTGACTCCAGGCCACTAGTAGAATCTGGAAATTAATTCCAACATTTTTTCATAACTGGCATGGCTGGCCATCAGGAAATCATGGAATAGTCTAAGGATATCCATCTTGATCAGGGCAGAATCTGATACATATATGTGGCCTTGCAGATCATGCAACAAGCCATCTTCTCCTTTAATTAAAAAATGTTTTCTGCTGAGATAAATGGTATCTCCTTCTGTAAGCTTGCAAAGCTCATTGAATATAGATTTATTTAGTTGTTTGCCTTCATTGGAGATAAGAAGTGGAGTATCTAGCTCTATACTTCTGATCTGCTCCAGCAGAATTACCAGGACTCCTTTGTTATTATTTTCTATTCTGATTACATGGTCTTCTTGTCTAGAGAGTGTGTTGGCCTTGCCTATGGTAGCTCCAGGCTTATGTATTCATTTTAGGTTAAATCTAGATAGATATTGTGCCTATCAGGCCTATTAGTAATTGAGATCTTGCCTTGTTTGATACTATTGAAGGTTCTGGTGGTCATTCCAGACTTCCATAGGAAATCTAGCTCCTTCGAGATAATGCCTCCATTCCTTCAATGCATGTATTACTGAAAGCATCTCTTTATTCAAAATGGAATAATTTCTTTTGACAGGCTGCATGCTATGAGAAGTGTATGCAATAGGATGCCACTTTTCTTCTTTCTTAATGGAGAGCACTGCTCCTGTGGCATAATCTGAAGCATTGGCTTCTAAATGGAATTTGCAATCTATATCTAAATATGCTAAAACAGGGGTGGATATAAATGCATTTTTAAGTGTTTCAAATGCTTCTTGCTAAGCTAAGCCCCATTTAAATGAAACTTCTTTCTTTAAAAGATCATTAAGTGGTTTTGCCACTTGAAAAAAGTCAAAGATAAAGTGGTGATAGAAGTTAGCAAGTTCTAAAAAGCTCCTAACTTCTCAAATGTTCTTTGGAATGGGCCATTGAGTTACAGCCTCTACCTTCTTGGGATCTATAGAAATGCTGTTCTTTCCCACAATCATGCCAAGAAAATCTACTTCTATGACACAAAAGCAGCCTTTGGGGGCTTTCACAAAAAGATCATTCTTTTTCAGTCTTCAGAGTACTTCTATTATAATTTGATCATGTTTAGCTTGATCTTCTGTCTTTGTAAATATTAATAGATCATCTATATAGACCATGACCACATCATTCATGTCAGCAAAGATTTCATTCATCATGGCTTGAAACATGGCTAGGGAATTGCATAATCCGAAATACATTATGAGGGGTTCATATGCTCCTCAGAAGCATATGAAAGCAGCTTTCCATTCATCACCCTCTTTGATTTGGACATTGTTGTATCCTCATCATAGGTCCATTTTCATGAATAATTTAGTGTCTTTTAATTTATTAACCAATTGCAATATTAGAGGTAAAGGATAATTATTTTTGATGGTGTGTTCATTGAGATATCAGTAATCCTGTACCATCCATTTTCCACCATCTTTTTTTGGAATGAAGAATATGGGGGAGGTTTGTGGAGATTTCAATGGACAAATATAGCCTTTTTGCAATTGTTCATCTAGGAATACAGTGACTTCTTCTTGTTTATCAACCAAAAGGGGAATTATTCTTCCTTTATAGGATTTAAAATCATCTTGCAATTCTATTGCATGGTCCCATGGCTTGTGTAGAGGCATTCTTTTAGAATCTTTCTTTGAAAATACTGTGAGGTAATCATGATACTCTTTAGGTACTATTTCCTCTGGTGGAGTTTCTTTTAGCTAAACCCATTCAAGCACTTTTTAAGTATTGTTGTCCTGTTCCAGGGAATGGATCCAGTGGTATACCTAATATGTTTGTTCATGCTGTTCTTTCTGCAATGTCTGTAAAAACTTGCTAGGGGTGGAATCACCTTGTTGGAGATTCTAACAATGCTGGGAATATCTTGTCAATCTAACCTTTCCAGTTGTCCAGTCTATTTCTGGGTTATGGTGCTGCAACCACTCAAATCCCAGAATAAACTCAAACTTTCCCAGATTGGTGACCTTAGCTGTCAGTTTCTTACAATGACCTTCACATTCCTGACAAGTTGACAGTTATGCATTTTCTTCCAGCAGCATTCAGGGTGCCATCAGCATTGTATACTGGAATAGAATGTCTATGGGGAGTAAGAGAAAGGTGAAGACACTGGGCAAATTGCTGGTCAATAAAAACAGCATTTGCTCCAGAGTCTAGGAGGGCAGATGTTTTAGTAAAGGGAATATTTATTTTTGGGGTTATCTTGATTAGGAGAACTATATCTTTTTTCAGGTTAATTGTTCTCAAAAAGTGAAATTCTTCCCAATCATTTTTCTTGTTTTTGGAAGTAATTCATTAAGATCTGACTCAGTCAGTCCTGGATACATAGTCCTAATATTGTGTCTTATCTGTTCATTTGATGGGATTGGAGTCATCATGCTCCTAATCTTCACCACTTCTGAAAATACAATATTTTTTTCATTTTTCAAATGTGAATCAAGCACCAGTGTTTCATCCCAGCCAAGCTCATCATCTAAATAAGACCTGCATGATGGCAGAGAATTGTCTTCTTCTACATTTAGAATGGAATATTTATTATGGCTTCTCATATACCCAGATATAGTGGGTTGCCTTAAGCTTTTTCTGATTTGGAGGTGATTTGTTTGTAATTTTTGAACCAGGCACATGCCTTATCAAAGGTCATGTCTGCAACCGATCTGCTCCAATCCCTTCTTTTGTCCTTATTTTTTGGTGAACTCTTAGGCTTAGAGGATAAGCTTCAGCTCATTTCGCAGATATTTCTGGATGCCTTTTGTGTCAGGCACTAGATGGCATGTCCTTCTCCTAGGAACTTGCACTTGTCACATGCCTTCTTTGGTTTTGGGCATTTAGCAGTGATGTGTAGCCCATCACAATTGAAACATTTGAGGGGTTCTCGGTTTCTTTAACCCTGCCCCTTTTGGATGGCATCTATGTCCATGGCATTTGGATCTCTTGACTATGTGATGTAATCGGCTGTTTTCTTTTTAATGAAGCCAAGTAGTTCTTGGCATTCTCCATATTCTTTTATCTTTTTCATGAAGGTGGCACAGTCTGTATAGCATTCATCTCTTAAGAAAAGATACTTGACCATATCCTGATTCATGTTGCATTCCATGATTTGCATAATCTGGTCTGCATCATAATTTGCTTGTGCCAGGTAGGTTTTTAATTTTATAAAGTATTGGAAAACCATTATCTTGTCTCCTTGCTTTAAGTTTTCAAGTTGGCATCTAGCCCACTCTTTCTCATTTGATAGTTGGAAATGAAGTTTGACTAGCTTTTTAAATTTGAGCCAGTCCATTTCATCTCCTTTTAAAATCTTGATTAAATGGGCCCATGTGAAGGCCCCAGCATCTCTCTTGGTCATTCTGGAAAGAACTACCTTTACTTTGGCGACTCCTCCAAGTATGGCTATGTTTTTGTCTCACCATACTTGGACCTTGGTCCACCATTCTTCAATAACTTTTGTTCCCTGGTTCCATCATATTCTTTAGGGTCTGCAATAACTTTGGTGATATGAGCTCCTCTTCCTCCTCCTGCTTTTACTTGTTTTTCCATTTGTTCTAGCCCATCTTGCATTTGTCTGTTATCTCTAGCAACACTTAACATTGTCTATGCTTAATCTTCTAAATATGCTTTCAGATGAACACCCAATTGGATATAGTTATTATTGGATGAAGTAGTGAGAGCATCAAGAGTATTGATAAGATTGGTAGGAAAAGACATTGCTGACTAATATTTGTAAGATTTTTGGGGAAGATCTCAAAGTCTGATTCTACTATTTCCTTCTCTGGAAATGGATTGTTCATAAGCTCACCTACTTCTTTTCTTAGACTGAGCTGGTGCTTTTTCAAATTTATACTTAGACCACCCAAAAAGCAATCTTCAGTGTGGGAGGTTGAAGATTTGGCTATAGAAACCAGCCTAAACTGTTAAAGCTATAGTAAAGAATGTTTTCTCTTCTTCCAAGGGCAGCTGATATAGTGAGGACCAACCTTTGTTGATAATACTTGGTCTGGGGCTGCAGTCATTTGGGTCTGGGGTAGGTGAATGGAGGAGGTCTGGGCTGTCTGGGATGGGCTCTGACTTCATAGGGTCTGATAGAGTAAGAGGGACAACTATGCCCTCTTCCTTCTCTTCAGTAATCAGAGATGTACTGTCTTCAAATCCAATCTCAATTCTCAGTTCTCCTTTGATTATATCTCTCACAATCAAGTTCTGATGGAGGTGATCAAATAAAGAATCCTCTAACTCTCTTAAGAAGGCTTTAACAGGAGATAATGACTCATTCCCACCCTCTGGGTCCTGTGTGACCTGTTCTAGCCCTTCTCTCAGTAATCTGTGGGAAGTCCTAACGATAAAGAGACACAGGGAGTGGTGAAACTGTATGGGCACTAGATGACGTTAGTACTCATGGATCTGTAGTAGAGGTGGTTACTAGAAGGGAGTCTAGTCTAATGAAACAACAGAAACTCTTGAAGTCAAAAGACCAAGTCTACTACCAACTATTTTAGCTTTTAAAGGGAGAAAAGAATACTAACTCATTTTGTTGAGGAAAGAGTAGCATTGAGGTGTGCTTAAAAAGTCAAGTTCTGGAGAGCACCAAGAGACTAGACTAGGAATCTACCCAGCATTGTCCTTAGGGTTTATATACTACTATCTATTTGTATATGTTTGCTTAACCTAATTATCTGATTAGGTATTGTCCGTGTTAGAGTTCATTTCTATGTCTAGCCATCCAATGATAATAACAGCATACCATAGCCTCTAGGGCTAAGAAGAACAGTAATTAAAAGAAGTTTGATACTGTAGGTGGCAGATCAAATGGAAGCAAAGCCATAGTAGCAGTAATTAAGTGGGCTATGCCATAGCCATGCACTGCATGAAACAGCAGAACCCTTGGGGAACTTGAACCGGCTCTACTACAACTATCAGCTAATAAAAGGTAGGAGATACTAACTCGTTCTGTTGAGGAAAGAGTTGAGGCAGTGGTGTGGCTTAGTAGTTGAGTTCTGGAGAAAACCAAGAGACTAGACTGGGTATCTACCCAGCATTGTTCTTGGGGTTTATATACTACTATTCTATTTGTACATGTATTGCTAACCCTAATACCTAATTAGGTAGAATGCTATGCCTATGCAGTAGGGCGACAACTAAGGTAATAGTCCATGTTGTAGCTATCCAATAGCAATAAAGATGTATCACAGCCTCTAGGGCTGAGGGGAATGGAAATGAATAACATGTTTGATACTGTGGGTGGCAGATCAAATGGAAGAGAAGCTGCAGTAGCGGTAATTAACTGGGCTGTACCATAGCCATGCACAGCACGGAAATGAAAAGAATCACTTGGTGATATTCATGGTAAGAAATAGCCAAATGGAGATAGATCTAATCAGAAAGAAGAGCAGAAGATAAGCATGATCAGATAAAACGAAAAAAGATAAGATAAGATCAAGCAGAAAGTATATGCTAAGTTCGTTGCGATGAAGAGTCTACTAGAGACCATATATGAGATGGCATGGATCGTTACACTGCATAGAAATGGAAGGAATCTCAACAGGAATTAAAAAAGGGCACTGACAAAGCAGATAGAAGATTAGAAAACATGGTGATTACTATGTAAAAAATAAGCCAAAAGGGAATAGATCTGATCAGGAAGAAGAGCAGAAGATAAGCTTGATCAGATAAGATTAAAGAAAAGATAAGATAAGATCAAAGAAAAGAAAGTTTATGCTAAGTCCATTTGACAAAGAGTCTACCAGAAATCATATATGAAACAGCAAGAATCATCACAGGCAGAGTATGAAGAACCTTCTAATGGAATTCTTTAGTTGTGGGAGAGAATTCAGGTGGTATGGGAGAAGATACCAGTAAAGGAGTGTCAGAAGTTGATTGAGAGCATGCCTAGAAGAATTCAAGCAGTGCTCAAGGCCAGAGGAGGGTATACAGTGGCTCAAAAAAGTGTTCCAATTTTGAAGAGATTGGTAAATTGCTAGTGATAGAGACCAAACAAGGCCAAACACCTGCATAAGCAAAGGTAGTACTTACTCTAGGCTTCCTAATCCAACTTGGATCATATGATTTGGTTGTCATGCCATTGAGCTATCCCCATTTTAAAATG
>JBBPUB010000020.1:0-64361 GCA_038094415.1 Xerocomus alliaceus | reverse complement strand
AATCAACATCATCACTGATTATAAGAATCTGGAGTACTTTGCCATGACTAAACTCTTGACTCACCAGCAAGTCTGGTGGTTAGAGTTCCTTTCTCAATTCAACCTGATTGTTTATTTCTGCCCCAGACACCTCAGAGTGAAGCCTGATGCCCTCACTAGATGCTGGGATGTCTATCCCAAAAAGAGGAATAAGGACTATGCTCATATCAATCCCCACAATTTCTGCCTAATATTCATGCAGGAATAGCTTGCTGTGTTCCTATGGGCTATCTATCTTACAGCTCTGGTTCTCCAGACCAGCACTCTTTCAACATCAAGTCACTCCATAGTGATATTCTTTCTACCCTTCCCTCCAATCCCATCACTGCTAACCACCTCTCTAACTCTGACTCTGATCCCTGCTGGTCTGTCAACTCTGACAGCTTCCTTCATCTAAATGATGATATATATGTTCTGGACAATAACAACCTCTAACTCTGAGTGCTCTGGTATAAGCATGACCACCTGCTATCCAGGCATTTCAGACAAAACTGCACCCTGGAGCTAATTCATAGGGAATATACTTGGCCAGGCATTCAGACATTTGTCAAAGAATATGTCTCCTCCTGCAATGCTTGTGCTAGAGCCAAGATCCCAAGGCATAAGCCATATGGACTCCTAAAACAGCTCCCCATTCCCAAGAAGCTCTGGAACTCTGTATCTATGGACTTCATCAAACAACTTTCCACATCCTCTGGACATACTGCTATCTTAGTCATTGTTGACTACCTATCCAAGCAATGCATCTTCATTTTGACTGATGACAAGATAACATCTCTGGAGCTTGCAAAGCTTTTTCTCCTCCATGTTTTCTCCAAGCATGAAGTCCCCTCCCACATTACCTCTGATTGAGGCTCAGAGTTTATCTCCCACTTCTTCCACTCACTCAGTAAGGCCCTTGATATTCAACTCCATTTCACCTCCAAATACCATCCAGAAGGCAATGGTTAAACAGAGCATATGAACCAGACCTTGGAGCAGTACCTTTGGATATATTGCAACTACCAACAAGACAACTGGTCCAAACTCCTGCCCCTAGCAGAGTTCACATATAACAATGCTCTAAATGTGACCACTGAGGTTTCTCTGTTCTTCACCAACAAGGGCTACCACCTAAACATGACAATACATCTGGAGAGAGATCTCACCTCTGCCCAAGCATGAGAATACTCTGTAGATCTTAATTTCCTCCATAAATACCTCCATAAGAAAATAGCTGCTGCTCAAAAGTGATACCAAGGTTTTGCAGACACCAAACAAACTCCAGCACTAGACTTCAAAGTTAGTGATCAAGTCTTTGTTAAGGCTAGGTATTTCTGATCAACATGCCCCTCCAAAAAACTATTGGAAAAGAACTTAGGACTTTACACCATTATTGCCCAAGTAGGCACACACTCCTTCATACTCCAACTCCCAAATACTATGAAGTCTATTCACCTGGCCTTTCATGTATCCCAATTAGAACTGTTCATTCCAAATACCATTCCAGATTGGACCCAACCTCCACCACCTCCAGTTGAGATTGAAGAAGAACTGGAATATGAAATCATAGAAATCTTGAACTCAAAGATTGACTGTAGATAAAGAAACTGCAAGCTACTATACTTGGTCCATTGGTCTGGCTACAAAGGTATCAATGATGAGACTTCCTGGCTATTAGCCATGAAACTTGGACATGCTTTCAAACTAGTTGCTCTGTTTCAAGCTCCCTCCATGCAACATAACCAAGTCCATTTCAATAGTTACCAGCTATCTATCTACACCTTGAGTTTGTACTCACTACCTGTCACATACCACTTCAACTCTAGTACTCCAGTATTCTCTGGCATGATCTCTAGTATGATCTCCAATATGATCTCCTAGATATTGTCAAGTCCAGGTCCTCCAAACTAGTCCGATGATGTCCAGAACAGAGTTGCAATGGGAGGGTGAGGAAAGGATGGGTGGAATGGAGGGGGTGAGGACGTTTGGTGCAGGACTTATGTATCACGCCCTTGTACTCATTATCCTCAGAGTCAGAGGTCAGATGAGTGCAGAGCTCCAGGTTGGAAGTGTGAGGAGGAGACTAATTCAATATTCAAACTGAAGTATGTACAAGTTGGAGTACCATATTTATACTATGGAGTCCAGATGGATTAGTAATGGAATGTGACAGGTTGTCAAAGGTGAAACAGAATGAGTAATGATATATCAAAGTTGGAGACAGGTTGGGGACATGCCCAAGACAGGTTGGAGACAAGTCAGAGACAGATGTTCAAGACAGGTTGGAGACAAGTCAGAGACAGATGTCTGAGACAGGTCCAGGACAGGTTGGAGACAGATGTTGGGCTGTCATACTAAGCGAGACACCTGCTCGGAGGAACTAAGAATGAGAATAACTAAAGGAGATCATACGAATTGGAAATACGAGAGATGAGATAAGAGATATCTAGGAGATCATACCGGAGATTGTACCGGAGATCATGCCGGAGAGTACCAGAGTACCGGAGTTAAAGCAGTATGTGACAGATATCTCTTATCTCATCTCTTGTATTTCCGATTTGTATGATCCCCTCCAGTTATTCTCATTCTTAGTTCCTCTGAGCAGGTGTCTTGCTTAGTATGATAGCCCAACATCTGTCTCCAACCTGTCCTGGACTCATCTCAGACATCTGTTTCTAACTTGTCTCTAACCTGTCTTGGGCATGTCCCCAACCTGTCTCCAACTTTGATATATCATTACTCATTCTGTTTCATCTTTGACAACCTGTCACATTCCATTACTAATCCATCTGGACTCCATAGTATAAATATGATACTCCAACTTGTACATACTTCAGTTTGAATATCGAATTAGTCTCCTCCTCATGCTTCCAACCTTGAGCTCTGCACTCATCTGACCTCTGACTCCAAGGATAATGAGTACAAGGGTGCAACACATAAGTTCTGTGCCAAACATCCTCGCCCCCTCCGTTCCATCCATCCTTTCCTCACTCTCCTGTTGTAACTCTGTTCTGGATATCATTGGACTCATCCAGAGGATCTGGACTTGACAGTATATTCAAACTCATACTTGTACTTGTTATACTCACTATGTCATGCACCCAGACATCCCATTAACAACTCAAGTCAGTCTTTGGCTCCTCTTGCACCATTTCTGGTAACTTCCACAGCCTTAGTGCTAGACCCATGACTTTCCCATCCATCTCCACTGCACCTCGTTGTCACACCACTCCTTCTGGTCCATTCAACTCTTCTCTCACTCCACTACTGGAAATGGGCCCTGCCTCCCCCTGAATCCATGAACTCTGGGATGATTCTGTTCCCAGAGATGATAACAGTGATGATCCACCATCCAATCCCTCAGAACCATCCAATCCTTTAGACCCAGGTGACCCCTTTGATGATGATGATGAGCAGCAGTCCAACGACATACCCTTGGCTTTCAAACCATTTAACCAACTCACCAATGCCATCTGGGACATGACTCAGCAGGCACTCCAGCATAAGTCCTCCAACACTCCTAAAACCAAAGTCCAGGAGCCAGATCCATTTGATGGACTGGATCCCTGGAAACTCCATTCCTTCATTGTCCAGTGTGAGTTGAACTTTCAAGCCAATCCTAAGTCTTTCTGCCATGATCGTGCCAAAGTCACTTTCATGCAGTCCTATCTCAAGGGAGTTGCCCTTGAATATTTTGAGCTGAATCTTCTCAGCAGCAAACCTCTAGAGCTCTGTCCACTCTGGATGACCAGCTGGGAAGTGTTTCTGTATGAACTCCAGTCTAACTTTGGTCTGCACAATTCCATTGGCAATGCAAAGACTCAGCTTGAGCAACTCCACATGAAGAATTCCCAATGCATCTCCAACTACATAGTCCAGTGGAACCACCTGGTGAGCCAAGTCTAGGAATGGGGTCCTGGAGCACTCTGCCACAGTTTCTACATCGGACTTCCTGATCACATCAAGGATGAGTTGTTTCAGCTTGGCAAACCAAGTGACCTCCACAACCTTCACACTTTAGCACAGCAGATCGACCATCACTATTGGGAACATAGGGAAGAGATTTCTAGGGCCAACAAGGTTTCTGGGTCTAACTCCAGAAATGGTAATTCCAAGGCCACTACATTCACAGCCCCATCTTCATCCACTCCCACCTTGGACTCCAAGCCTAGGAGTTCCATGAAAGACTCTAAGGCCTTCAACTCCAGCAGTCACTCCAACTCTGGAACCTCCACAGCCCCCAAACCTGACTTGTTATCCAAGCTAGGTAAGGATGGCAAGCTCACAGCAATTGAGTGAAAGCATTGCTTCAATAATAATCTGTGTATGTTCTGTGGTCAAGCTAGCCACAAGGTTAAAGAGTGCCTGAAGTCATTATTCTGGGCATCCAAGGCTCGTGTGGCTACAACCACAACTCTAGAAGTCAAACCAGAGGCCTCTAGCATGGAGGCAAAAAAATAGTCAGCAGCCTCGTAGACTCCACATAGACTTGAGGTTGTGTTGACTCCACCCATGCACCTAAGGAGGTCCAACTCAATGCATCCACTCTCTCAGATCTCCACTCCCTCATGCCTACCATCTCAGTCCTTTCCTATGACATCCCAACCTTCCCTACACTCATAGACTCCGAATCATCCGATTGTTTTATAAATACCTCATTCATTAATGATTACAGACTTTTCCCATACTCTGTTCCTTCACTTGAACTCCAGCTCTTTGATGGAACATCCAACTCCACCATTACTTATGCTGTTGACCTCTCTATTCATTTTGAAACTGGTGACATCACTCTGACAATGTTCTATGTCACTCTGCTAAATGGATCCTGTTCTCTTGTGCTAGGACACAACTGGCTCACCTGCTACAATCTGTTGATTGACTGGGTTTTGAGCAGTATCTTGTTCCATCCATCTGGACAGACTTTGCTAGCAACTTCGAGCTCTACCCCACAGCCTCTGGACTTACCTTCTCTGGCTGACCCCACACCCCCTGATCTACCATGTTTCTGTGATCACAAGGCTTTGCCCATTGCACTGATCAATACACCTGCCTTTGCATTGGCCTGTTGCCTTCAGGGCTCTGTACAGTTTAGTCTGCAACTCTGTCCTAAGGATATCCAACTCCATGTGTCTTCCACAACTCTAGATCCTGTTGATCTCTCTGAAGTTCCTTTGGACTACCATGACTTCGTGGATGTCTTTAGCAAAAGCAAGGCTTCTAAGCTTGCTCCACACCATGAACATGATCTCAAAATCAATCTGAAAGAAGGCACATCTCCTTCATTGGGCACCATGTACTCCCTTTCTGCCTTTGAGCTTGAGTCACTCTGGATGTTTCTCAATAAACACCTAGCTAATGGATTCATTCACCCCTCCTCTTCCATCCATGCTGCTCTGGTCCTCTTTGTCCACAAGAAGGATGGTTTCCTCCACCTCTGTGTCAACTTTCAAGGACTTAACAAGATCATAAAGAAAGACCACTATCCCCTTTCTCACATCTCTGACCTCCTAGACACTCCAAGCTGAGCTAAGATCTATACCAAAATCAACCTCTGGCATGCATACCATCTGGTCCATATTGCTGAGAAAGATGAATGGAAGACTTTGTTCCGGACCCAATATGGCTTGTATGAGTGGCTAGTCATGCCATTTGGTCTCATCAATTCTCCAGCAGCTTTCCAGTGGTTTGTCAACACCATCTTCACTGATCTATTAGATGTTTGCATTATAGTCTATCTCGACAACATCCTCATCTACTCTGCAGACAAGGCCTCCCATAAGGAGCATGTCTGGGAAGTATTCTGTCAACTCTGCAAACACGGACTTTACACCTGCCCAGATAAGTGCAAATTCCACACTGACTCCACTGATTATTTTAGATACCAACTCTCTCCCTCTGGACTTACCATGTCTCCAGAAAAGGTTAAAGCAATCTTAGATTGGCCCAAGCCTTAGAAAGTCAAGGACATCCAGTCCTTCTTGGGTTTTGCAAATTTCTATAGATGTTTCATTCATAACTACTCTAATATCATTGTTCCCCTGACCTGACTCACACAAAAGGGTACTCTATGGAACTTCTCCACAGACTGTTGTTCCACCTTCCAGGCACTTAAGGATGCCTTTACCTCAGCTCCAATACTTACCCACTGGGTTTTGGATGCTCTGATCATAGTAGAAACCAACACCTCTAACTATGCTATTGCTGGTATTCTCTCTATCCATTGTATGGACAAGGAAATCTGGCCAGTTGCTTACTACTCTTGGACACTCCATTCTCTGGAGCTCAATTATGACACCCATAACAAGGAGCTACTCACCATCCATGAGGCATTCTGGACTTGGCACCACTACCTTGAAGGTTCTGGAACTCCAGTTGATGTCATCACTGATCACAAAAATCTGAAGTATTTCGCCACTACCAAGCTCCTAACTTGCCAGCAGGCCTGGTGGTTAGAGTTCCTTTTCCAGTTCAATCTGGTCATTTGTTTCTGCCCCAGATACCTCAGAGCCAAGCCTAATGCCCTTACTAGACACTGGAACGTTTACCCCAAAGAGGGGGATAGGGACTACGCTCACATTAATCCCCACAACTTCTGTCCCATTTTTACTTAGAAACAGCTTGCTGCGTCCTTACAGGCCACTTATCTTGCAGCTCCAGTTCTCTGAGCCAGCACCCTCTTCAACATTGAGTCACTTCACAGCGATATTCTCTCTACCCTCCTTTCTGACCCCATTGCTGCCATCCATCTCTCTGACTCTGACCCCAATTCACACTGGTCCATTGACTCCAACAGCTTCCTCCATTTGGATAATTGTATCTACATTCTGGACACTGATAACCTCTGACTCTGTGTGCTCTGGTATAAGCACAATCATCCACTATCCAGACATTTTGGACAAAATCACACTTTGGAGCTAATCCATCAGGAATATACCTGGCCAGACATTCAGACATTCGTCAAGGAGTATGTCTCTTCTTGCACAGCCTGTGCTCGAGCCAAGGTCCCTAGACATAAGCCCTACAGACTTCTAAAACAGCTCCCAATTTCTGAGAAGCTGTGGAATTCCATATCCATGGACTTCATTGAACAACTTCCCATATCCTCCAGACACACTGCCATCCTAGTCATTGTCAATCACCTTTCCAAGCAATGTATATTCATTCTGACTAATGATAAGGTGACATCTCTGGAGCTCGCAAAACTCTTCCTCCTTCATGTCTTTTCAAAGCATGGAGTTCCCTCTCACATTACCTCTGATTGAGGTTTGGAGTTCATCTCTCACTTCTTCTGCTCACTTGGAAAAGCCCTTGACATCTGACTCCACTTCACCTCCAGTTACCATTTGGAGGGAGACAGTCAAACAGAGCATATGAACCAGATCCTGGAGCAGTATCTTTGGATCTATTGCAATTATCAACAGGACAACTGGTCTGAACTCCTTCCCTTAGCAGAGTTCACATACAACAATGCTCTGAATGCAACCACCAGAGTTTCTCCCTTCTTTGCCAATAAGGGCTACTATCTGAACTTGACAGTACATCCAGAGAGAGACCTCACCTTCGCCAGAGCATGAGAATACTCCATCAACCTCGACTCCCTTCATTCCTACCTCCATAAGGAGATTGCTGCCACTCAGAAACAATACCAAGGTCCTGCTGATGTCAAGTGAACTCCGGTGCTGGACTTTAAGGTCAGTGATTAGGTTTTTGTCAAGGCTAAGTACTTCTGATCCACACACCCCTCTAAAAAATTATCAGAGAAAAACCTAGGACCTTATATCATTATTGCCCAAGCTGGTACACACTCCTTCACACTCCAACTCCCAGTTACTATGAAGTCCATACATCTGGTCTTTCATATATCCCAATTAGAACCCTTAGTTCTGAACACAATTCCAGACTGGACTTAGGCTCCGCCACCTCTGGTTGAAATTGAAGGCAAATTGGAGTATAAAATAGCGGAAATTCTTGATTCAAAGATTGACCATAGGCAAAGAAATTGCAAGCTGTTATACTTGATATGCTGGTCTGGCTATGAAGGTACTGAAAACAAGACCTCCTGGCTTCTAGCCATGGAGCTTGGACATGCCTCCAAACTCATCAACAACTTTCATCTGCAGTACCCAGACAGGCCTGGTCCTTCCTCTGCTTGATTGCTTCATTTGATCTCGCTCTGTATGGCCAAAACATGTCCATTACAGTTATATGCAATGTCCTTCTACCTACACTACGCCTTTGACTCAGACTCACTCCCTGACTCCTCCTCTGTGAACTCCCTCCTCATCGCCTCTTTCTCCTCTGCCCCCAACTCCACCAACTCCACTGCCACCTCTTCCTCTGCTTTGCTCTCCACCCCTGTGTCCATATCCATGCCCAACCCATACACCTCCTCTGCCTTCAGCCACACCAGCTCTTCCACCACTTGCATTTGGCAGATCTGCCACCTTGTTTGTGACCAGACCACCTTCTGGAGTTCCTTGATCGACTCTGAAATGCTCCAGAGGGCCTTCACCCACTTCAGAGCCGAACCCCCTGAGCCACTAGGCCTGGCTATGGTGCTACTCCCCTCTGTTCTCGCCTGCTTTGCTGGCCTCTCCAATTCCATGATGGCCCTCTTTCTCTGCTGCTTCAACTTCTCCTCTTCAGACTGCTCGCACTTTGCCTTTGTTTTGTGGCACTCCATGCACAAGGTCAACTTGCCTGGCCCAAGCTGACACTCAAGCCCACACTCATCACATCTCTGGCATGTAGGAGAACCACTCCATGCCCACACCTTTCCCTTGCTCTGGCTCTGCTGAGCAGTTACCTCTGCCACCTGTGGTTGGTCAGTCCTGGTCAGTTCCTATAGGGCAGCACTTACCCTTTTTTTCGTGGCCTCCTCTGTCACTTTTCATGCCTGCTTTGCCCTCTGCACCTCCGATGCCACCATCTCTACCTTCCTCCATGCCTCCTCTTCCTTTCTCACCTTTGCCCTCTGCCTCCACTCCACCACCTTTGCATTCCACAATGCATCATTGTCATCCTCACATTCTGTGAGACAGGCATTGTCCTACTCCTTGATGTTGGCGTATGGTTGTTGTTTTTCAGACATGGTGTTGGTTCAAAGTTAAGGTGCGACCATGGGCTAACCAGACTTATAAATCAGGGCACAATTAAATTCAGGCTCCACCACTCTATATTGTCTACCAGCTAACAGCCTTCAGGGGTTCAGGCCTAAGGGGGGGATACTGTCACATACCACTCCAACTCTGGTACTCCAGTACTCTCCAGTGTGATCTCTGATATGATCTCCAGTATGATCTCCTAGATATCTCTTATCTCATCTCTTGTATTTCTGATTCATATGATCTTCTCCAGTTATTATCATTCTTAGTTCCTCCAAGCAGATGTCTCACTTAGTATGATAGCCCAATATCTGTCTCCAACCTGTCCTGGACCTGTCTTGGACATTCATCTCTGACTTGTCTCTGACCTGTCTTGGGCATGTCCCCAACCTGTCTCCAACTTTGATATATCATTACTCATTCTATTTCATCTTTGACAACCTATCACATTCCATTACTAATCCATCCGGACTCCATAGTATAAATATGGTACTCCAACTTGTACATACTTCAGTTTGAATATCAAATTAGTCTCCTTCTCATGCTTCTGACCTTGAGCTCTGCACTCATCTGACCTCTAACTCCAAGGATAACAAGTACAAGGGCATGACACATAAGTCCTGCGCCAAATGTCCTCACCCCCTCCATTTCACCCATCCTTTTCTCATCCTCCTGTTGCAACTCCGTTCTGGATATTGTTGGACTCATCTGGAGGACCCAGACTTGACACTACCCAACTCTTCATCCTTGAACCCCTTCCTTTGTCCCTCCCATTTCTTTGCCTCCAACTCCTTCAACTCCACTACTGCCTCTTTCACCTCTTCTCTTCCTGCCTCCCACTCCAACTTCAAGTTTGAGCCATACACCTCCTTTACCTTGGGCCTTACCAGCTCTTTGAGCATCTGAGTCTGATAGACAAGACACCACATTTGTGTTGTGACTGCCTTTCAAAGTCTAACTAGCAACTCTGAGATCTTCTGAAGGGCCCTTGCCCACTTCAGAGTTGACCTGCTTGAGCTGCTTTACCTGGCTTCTGTGCCATCCTCTGTCCTCATCTTCTTTGACAGCCTTTCCACCAGTTCAACCATGGCCCTTTTCTTCCACTTCTCTAGCCTCTCAACCCTGGGCCACTCACACTTGACCTTGGTCTCGTGGCACTCCTGTTAAGTCCGGTTCCTCCGGACAAGTCCGACGAGGTCCGGAACGAAGTAGCAAAGGGAGGGCGAGGAGGAGAAGGGTGAAACGGAGTGGGCGAGGATTTTCGGCGCAGGACTTATGTGTCATGCCCTTGTACTCGCTATCCTCGGGGTCAGGGATCAGATGAGCACTAAGCTCGAAGTCGGAGTTGTCTAGAGGAGACTAAGTTGATATTCAAACTGGAGAATGTACAGATCGGAAGTACAGTATTTATACTACGGAGTTGCACTGGATTAGTAACGGAACGGAGGAGATTCGTAAGGTATGAATAAGGATAAGTAATTGGATGAGTAAGACGGAGTTCGGGAAACAGATACCGGAGGAGCAGGAGTAGAACTAACTAGAAGAATCTATGAATCGAATGTTCGAGAAACTAGGTGAAAGGGTATCATGGATATCGCGCCGGAGATGTGTCGGAGATGACACCGGAGTACTGGAGTTGGACCAGTATGTGACAACTCCATACACAAGATTGATTTTCTAGGCCCAAGCTAACACTTAAGCCCATGGTCCTCACACCATCAGCAGGCAGAGGGCCTGCTCTATGCCTTCTCCTTTCCTTTGCCCTTGTTTTGCTGTATGGCCACCTTCACTGCCTTGTTAATGGTCATCCTCAGACTAAACTCTGATAAAGAAGTGCTTATCCTTTGTTTCATGGCTTCCTCCACCACCTTTTGTTCCTCTGCTGCTTTCTGCTCCCCTGCCACCTTTTGTGCCTTCTCTGCCTTTTGCACTACCTCTGCCTCTACCCTCTTTCTCACCACTTCCTCTTTGGCCTTTCTTTGCACCTCCTTCTCCTTCTGCACCCTTATCCTCCATCTCTACTCTGTCACCTTTGCATTCCACAAGGCATTGTCATTGTCCTTACATTCTATAAGGCAGGCATCATTCCACTCCTGAATATTGGCATATTGGATTTGAGAGTTGGACATGATAATGGTTCAAAAGTAGGGAGCTCCCTAAGGCCTGCCAGACTTATAAATTCAAAGAACAATGAAATTCAAATTCCACTACTCCATATTGTTCATCAGTTAAATGGCCTTCAGGGATTCAGGCCTAAAAGGGGGATACTATCATATACTGGTCTAACTCTCATACTCCAGTGACATCTCTGCTACATCTCTGGTGCAATCTCCATGATACCCTTTCACCTAGTTTCTCAAACATTCAATTTGTAGATTCTTCTAGTTAGTTCTACTCCTACTTCTCTGGTATCTGTTTCTCCAACTCTGTTTTACTCATCTGATTGCTTATCCTTATTCATACCTTACATATCTCCTCCATTCCATTACTAATCTAGTGCAACTCCATAGTATAAATACTATACTTCCAATCTGTACATTCTTCAGTTTAAATATCAACTTTGTCTCCTCTAGACAACTCCAACCTTGAGTCTTGTGCTCATCTGACCTCCAACTTTAAGGATAGTGAGTACAAGGGCATAACACATAAGTCCTGCACCAAAAGTCCTCACCTGCTCTGTTTCACTCTTCTCCTCCTTATTCTCCCTCTGTCACTCTGTTCCAAACCTTATTGGACTTGTCTGGAGGAACTGGACTTAACAGCACCACTCTTGAGTCCATGGGCTTCACATAGACATATTCTGATGCTGCTGTATATATCTATGTCTGCAGTGATGTCCAGATCATTCTCCCAGTGTTTGTGGATAATATAACATTTGCATTGAAATCTTTTGATGCAATCAAGCAGGCAATTACTAATCTGCACAAACACTTCAAATTGCATGATTTGGGACCTACCACTGAGATCCTAGGCATCAAAATTGATTGAAATTGATCCAAGCACTCCCTCACAATTTTCCAGCATTAGTACTGCATAGACATACTGTCTCACTTCAATATGAGCAATTGCAAGCCAGTTACCACTTCTATGAAACCTGGTTTGTGTCTGTCATACAATTAGAGCCCTAGAACCACTGAGGAGTACACTTTCATGTGATCTATTGACTATGGAGGTGCCATTGGATCACTGCAGTATCTATCTTGCACCACTCAACCTGATATTGCATTTGCTGTTGGCCAACTTGCATCATTCACCTCAGATCCAGGTGTTGCATATTGGAATGTGATTAAGCACTTATTCCACTACATCAAGGACACTATGAACTATGGAATCACCTATTCTCCAGATCCATTAGTCTCTGAACCATTCAGGATCTTCTCTAATGACAATCATGGTGGATGCAAGGATTCTGGTTGCTCTACAGGTGCATATGTGGTCAAAATTGGTACTGGTGTTGTTTCCTGGATGTCAAAGTGCCAGCCTATTGTTGCTCTATCCACTACTGAAGCAGAGTATGTTGCTGCATGTGAGGCAGGCAAGGAAATAGTCTGGATGTAGAAACTGATGCAGTTGAAGTCAGTAGAGCATCAACTCTGTATATGAACAATCAGTCTGCAATTCAGATTGCAAAACATCCAGAGTATCATGGGAGAATGAAGCACTTGAATTTGTACTGGTATTGACTTAGGGATGTTGTGGATAAAGGGATCATCTCCCTCATTTGTTCCAACAGCAGAGATGCCTGCTGATCTGTTAACAAAGGCATTGCCTTAAGTTAAGATAGAGCAATTCTGTAGAATGCTGGGACTTGATAGAGTTAGTTAATTGGGAGAAATGCACAATCAGGGGGGAGTGTTAGAGTTATTGATTACACATTCACTAGATACATAGTGTTATAGTCATTAATTATGCATTTTTACTATTTATAATATAAGCAGTGCTCAACCTAAATATGGTTGATTATTTATGTTTGTAGATGTTGTTACCATGCTCTATACAAGCCTTGGAGTTCACTGTTTGCAATTTCCAGTTTCTGACAGTGAACTCCAGGTAATGTATACTTAGTTTCATCACAATATACTAGTTTCTGACAGTGAACTTCAGCTGAGTGGATTCCAGCTGTTAACATTGACTACTGTTACAATAGTGATTTGGACCCTTTATACATTAATTTCTTGAACTTAAATACAAGATATTCTTTGAACTATATATATACTTCTTATTACTTTTGTAGTGAAAAGGAAACTTGTGTGGAAAGTGGCTATTTTAGTGACACTGTCATTGAAAATCCTCATTACTTTGAGGAGTTGCAATGGAATTGCTTTTTAAGCAACTGCCACAATCCCCTTTCTTTTTAGTACACTTTATTACCAACTAGAGAGACACAAACTCCAAAGGAAAAGCAAATGACCTATTAGTTCAATCACATTTAAGGATATACCAAGAAATACCATAGACATTTACTATGGTTACAACAAAGGAGCTTTCAATCACCTTTACAGTCACTGACACCAACTGGTTTATATGGCACTAGATTATCCTCTTTGAATTCTTCTTTTATTGATTTTTCCATCATTTATACCTGTCACATACTGCTCCAACTCCAGTACTCCAGTACTCTCTGGTATGATCTCTGGTATGATCTCCAATATGATCTCCTAGATATCTCTTATTTTGTCTCTTGTATTCTCAATTTGTATGATCTCCTTTAGTTATTCTCATTCTTAGTTCCTCTGAGCAGGTGTCTTGCTTAGTATGATGGCCCAACATTTGTCTCCAACCTGTTCTGGACCTGTCTCTAACATCTCTCTCTGACTTGTCTCTAATCTGTCTTAGGCATGTTCCCAACCTGTCTCTGACTTTGATATCATTACTCATTCTGTTTCATCTTTGACAACCTGTCACATTCTGTTACTAATTCATCTGGACTCCATAGTATAAATACAATACTCCAACTTGTATATACTTCAGTTTGAATATCAAATTAGTCTCCTCCTCATGCTTCTGACCTTGAGCTCTGTGCTTACCTGATCTCTGACTCTGAGGATAACGAGTATAAGGGTGCAACACATAAGTCCTGCACCAAATGTCCTCACCCCCTTCATTCCACCCATTCTTCCTCACCCTCCCATTGCAACTCCATTCTGGACATTGTTGAACCCATTTGGAGGACCCAGACTTGACAATACCATTTATTGCAACTTCATTGCTGATGATGTCTTTTCAGATCTCCTCCTATCTTAAACAGATACAATGGCCACTCTTCTTTTCACCTCTACTAAGCTCAAAATTAATAACCAGACTCTTCATTATATCACTGTGCTTAAAAAATAGACTAACTATCCCATCTGATCTATTTGTATGCATGGTGTTCTTGAATCATTCTCTGTTTGAAGTATTGTCAATGGTGACATTACTTGTGCCCATATGACTACTATTGCAGAACAGAAAAAGTGAAAGCTACTTGATCAACAAGTCAATGGCTTCATCTCCAATCTTACACAAGATTCTGTGCTTTAGAATATGGACTGGACCTATACAGATCCAGCCAACCCAGTCTCAGTGGCTAAACACCTTTGAAACTACATAGAGATCCTTTTTGGGACTGTTGGTCTTGCTGGCCAGTTTTACATATTCTACAAGATCTCTAGACTGACAATCAGACCTTGTCATGCCAGCAAGGATATCAACAGGACCACTACTTTCTTCAAACAGCTCACTCAAGCTGGTCTTAATCTACCCAAATCATTCTATGTCATGTTCATTTTCTCTTATCTTCTAGATCACTATTTCAATCTTGCCTCTACCATAGTATCCACCATGGAGCCCACAAACTTTATGTTGAACCTTATCACAAGAAAAATACTATCAGATGTTGACTTGCAATCTACTTGCAGACCTTTAGTTTCTAGGATTTTGCAGGTTTAGTCTAACCAACAGGCTGGACCTTCATAGGTTAATAGGACTGATGTGATTTGAAAGGGACTGCCTAAGAGTAGTTAGAACCCTCAGAAGAGCCACCCTTTGCATCAAGGATCTCAGCCTCACAATTAAGGAGGAGCTCCTCAGCACTGTCCACAGCCTTAGGTAAATCTACTCAACCAACAGCTGAATCCACCCACTGGTAATAATCAAAAGAAGTAACAAAGGTATAATAGGTTTCACAAAGATAAAGGATGAGCTCAGGCTTATGAAGTGGAAGGCACTACATATGCCTTTATTGGAAATCATTAGATAATCTCTAATCCCACTGATATCTCTAATATTGATTCTTATGAAGCATTCATCAATCATTTGAACTATAAAATGGATGAAGAAGATTTTGCATTGGACACAGCAAATACTGAATGGTGGAATAAGAATGAAAAAGATGATGGGATGTGTCTAGACAAACCATAGCCCTTTTAGTTCTACTCTTGCCATCTCTCCCTCTGAGGCTAGGGTGCTATCTCCTGTTGAACAAGAGGGATTAAAATCTAATATCAAGAAGCCAAAGAAGAAAGATAAAGGGAAAGTTACCATATCACTCAGAGGACTTATATCAGATAAAGGACATTTGGCTATAGAGAGCCTTGAGAACAAGATTAGGAAGCATGCTTCAGCAGTCTCTGATGTCTCTGATGAGCCAGTAGTGGTTCATTCAGTAGACCCTCATGTATCATTTTGTGGTTACCCCTCACACTTCATATATGATGATCAATTGAAGTATCTTTCTAATTATGTCCTGGTATGCACCATTGGAGGAAATCAAGACTCAGCATTCACAAAGAATCATTGGATGATTGATAGTGGATGTACAGATCATCTAACACCCTTCATAGATGACTTTGTTAACTTGGATTCCAATTCCTACTTAGCAGTTGTTGCTAATGGATCTCATGTTAAGATGGTTGGATCAGGCACTGTTGTCTTACAACAACAAGATCTAGAACCAGCAACATTTACTCTTTCAAACATATGGTTTGCTTCTTATGCTATACACTGATTATTATCAGTTCCTACCCTCACATCTTAAGGTTATATATGCAAGATCAATAAAAATAATCCTTCATTTGGAATAGACAGAGTTATTTGGTGATGCAGGTGTCTGCCTTGTCTCCAGCAAATAACTTGCACTAGATTCAGTCCACAATGATCATTCCATCTGCAACTTCTGCCATAAGATCCCTATTATACATAACTTTACTTTGTCAACTTTGATATAATTATTTTAAACACTCTTCTCATAGTGCTCTTCACCATGCCTTGACTCAAACCAAAGGCATTCCTTCTCTTTCTAAGGACACTCTTGTTTTTTGCTCTGGTTGTTTATAGGGAAAACAACATGAACACTCCTTTCCTAACTCTTTGATGTGTGCTACTCATCCACTTGGTCTAGTTTATACTGACCTTATTGGACCTTTACTGGTCAAGTCTCACTCTTGAACAAGATACATCCTTACTTTTATTGATGATCACTTTGAATATGCCTTGCTAGCATATAGTGGCTTAAAAAAGTGTCCCAATGTTGGTACATTTTGAAGAGATTAGTAAATTGCTAGTGATAGAGACCAAACAAGGCCAAACACCTGCATAAGCAAAGGTAGTACTTACTCTAGGCTTCCTAAGCCAACTTAGATCATATAATTTGGTTGTCATGCCATTGAGCTATGCCCATTTTAAAATCACATGTTATTGAAACACTTATTTGAGCATCATGTTGTAATTCATTATTTAGTAAATAACATAAGAATATGACAGCTTCTGATGGATGCTATGCTTTGACCCTGATTGGTGATGTAAATGACATAATTCTGAGATGTATAAATAATACACAACCCACTTAGATAATCAATATCATTATAAAAGCTATTTCTACTTCTCTTAAAGCCAATATCCTCTCTCTATCTGAATCTGGTCTCTCTATTCATCAAATCTCCTCTCAAACTGGTCTGGAAAAGTCTACTGTGGCTAGAGTCATCAAAAAATACCTTCCAGAGAAGGAAAACATCAAGCTAGGACATCCTTTCAAGCTTTCCTCTATTAACAAAAGGAGGATTATCTCTAGTATTATCACTGGAAAGGCTGAAAATGCTGTTCAAGCCACCCAGCTCATCAATTCTGCCCTCTCCTCTCCTATCTCATTCCAAACTGTTTAGAATGTTCTCAAGTCTGCTTCTTTAAAGGCTGTGGTCAAGAAGAAGAAACCATTCTTATTTGTCAAACATAAAAAACAGAGGCTAGCCTTTGCTCTCAAGTACCAAAACTGGACTATAGAGGACTGGACTAGAGTCCTTTGGTCAGATGAAATCAAGCTTAATAGGATTGAGTTAGATGAAAGGAAGTATGTATGGAAAATGGCAGGTAAGCCTTTACAGGATAATGAGGTTTAGGAAACAGTGAAGTTTGGAGAAGGTTCCTTAATGGTTTGGGGATGTATGGGCTGGAATGGTATTGGGATCTTGGCAGAGGTGGAGGAAAAGATAAATGCTGAACAGTATGTCTTCATTTTGAAGGATAATTTGCTTTCTAGCATGGAAAATTGTGGTATTCCTAAGAAAGCCATTATCTTTCAACAAAATAATGACCTCAAGCACTCCTCCAAAAGAGCTCAGAAATGGCTTGAGTCTCAAGGAATCAAGCTCCTGGATTGGCCACCACAATCTCCAGACCTTAGTCCTATTGAACTTGTCTGGCAAATTTTGAAACAAAAGCTCAACAGCTATCTAAGATCAGCTAGAGGAGTATAGGAATTTTGGTAGAGGATTGTAGTGGAGTGGGGCAAGATTGAGGCTGAGGAGTGTTAAAGATTGATAGAAAGCATGCCTAGAAGACTAGAGGCAGTGATTAAGGCCAAGGGAGGAGATACTAAATACTAAAAGTATAGAATTAAAATTATGCTCAAATAAGTGTTTCAATAACATGTGATTTTAAAATGGGCATAGCTCAATGACATGACAACCAAATCATATGATCCAAGTTGGGTTAGAAAGCCTAGAGTAAGTACTACCTTCGCTTATGTAGGTGTTTGGCCTTGTTTGGTCTCTATCACTGGCAATTTACCAATCTCTTCAAAATGTACCAATATTGGGACACTTTTTTGAGCCACTGTAGCAACAAGTGGATACACATCCACTTATCTTATGCAGTGACAGGATCTCTGTGATGATCCTTGCCATCTTGTATATGGTCTCTGGTAAACTCTTTGTCATTGGACTTAGTATGAACTTTCTTTTTGATCTTATCTGATTGTGCTTATCTTCTGCTCTTCTTCCTAATCAGATCTATTCCCTTTTGACTAACTTTTTATATGGTAATCACCATGTCTTCTGATCTTCTTACTGCTTAGCCAGTGCCCTTCTTTTAATCATAGTATAATTTTCTTCATTTCCATGCTATGCATGGCTATGGCACAGCCCAGTTAATTACTACTGCTGAAGCTTCCTTTTCATTTGATCTGCTATCCACAGTATCAAACTTTCTTTTACCCTCAGCCCTAGAGGCTATACAATGAACATTAAAGACACATCTAACATGTATGGTACATAGCATCACACTGCCTTGAAGGCAGTGCAGATAGTTATGCTATTGGTTGATCTATACCCTTAGTCTACAAGGCTATATGGAGCCCATTATGCTATTGGATAGATACAACATGGACTCTTACCTTAGACACAGATAGACAGCATATATTCTAATCAGATATTAGAGTTAGACAAACATGTACAAATAGTATAGTAGTATATAAACCCCAAGAATAATGCTGGGTGAATCCCTAGTCTAGTCTTTTGGGTCATTCCAACAATTTAAGGGATTGCTTCTCTAGGCCAGGAATATATAGTCTAAAGCCAGAATGCTTGCCTAAGTTGACTCTCACTTAGTCAGACTTGCCTTTATGTTTTCTCTCCTCTTAACTCTAGTCTCATATGCTCAAGTTACCAATTCTAGCCTTATATGCTTGAATCATTCCTGTAGTTTTTGTTTTAGCTTAAGGCTTTTCATCTTACTCCTTACCTCAAGACCTTTAGAATCTTATGAAGTACTTGGAGGTACTTAGGACACATAGCAATGTAAATTGTTGTTGTTTTAATCTCTACCTAAGCAGTACAGGGATGTTCTTAAAATGACTAAAAAAGAACAGAAACCCTGGTATATCATTATGGAGGAAGAGATGAAATCTATGAAGGAATGACATGTTTGAGATCCAGTGGATTTACCTAAGGGATGTCAGCCCATCAAAGGGAGATGGGTATTTGCTTAGAAAAGTGATGGTCACAAGAAGGCTTGCTTTGTAGTTAAGGGTGAAATGGCAGAACCCGAGAGGGAACTTTGAACCGGCTCTACTACAACTATCAGCTAAAAAAAAGGAAAAGACTACTAACTCATTCTGTTGAGGAAAGAGTTGAGGTGGCAAAGTAGGCTTAGTAGTCAAGTTCTGGAGAAAACCAAGAGACTAGACTAGGGATCTATCCAGCATCGTCCTTGGGGTTTATATACTACTATACTGTTTGTACATGTGTGTCTAACCCTAATACCTGATTAGGTAGAATGCTATGCCTACGCAGTCGGGTGGCAACTAAGGTAAGAGTCCATGTTGTAGCTATCCAATAGCGATAAAGGCTTACCACAGCCTCTAGGGCTGAGGGAAACAGAAATGAATAACACGTTTGATACTGTGGGTGGCAGATCAAATGGAAGAGAAGCTGCAGCAGTGGTAATGAAATGGGCTATGCCATAGCCATGCACTGCATGGAAATGAAAAGAATCACACAGTGATTAAAAGAGTGTTGGCTACACGCGTTAGAAGTCTAGAAGGGACATGGTAATAACCATGTGAATGAATAGCCAAATGGAGATAGATCTGATCAGGAAGAAGAGCAGAAGATAAGCACGATCAGATTAGTCATGAAATGATAAGATAAGATCAAGCAAAAAGTATATGCTAAGTCTGTTGCAATAAAGAGTCTACCAGAGACCGTATATGAGATGGCAAGGATTGTTACAAAGGGCTTCACTCAAGTTTTTAGAATAGACTATAAAAAAACCTTCTCTCCAGTTGCAAGGTCTGAAACTGTTTGCCTTGTACTCTCCCTAGCTGCCATCCATGATTGAGATATTGAGGTGCTAGATATTAAAATAGCATTTCTGTTTGAAGAACTGGATGAAGAGATATATCTTACACAACCAGAAGGCTTTATAGTTAAGGGACAGAAAACCAAGGTCTATTAATTACAAAGATTGATTTATAGGCTTAAACAAGCTGCCCTTCAATGGAATAAGCAGCTTCACAAGTTGCTCCTAGATATGGGCTTTCAATGCCTTTATTCTAATTCAGAAACTTATGTCAAGATCATTGGTTTAGTAATTTTGATTATACTCATATATGTTGATGATGCTCTTTTCATTGGTAGTGATAGAAAACTCCTTTGTGCTCACAAACAGTAATTTATGAAGAAATGGGAATCTAGAGACTTGGGAGAAGCTAAAAAATATCTAGGAATACAAATCACTTAAGATTGCAGGAAATGAACCATCACCTTGGACCAATGTGTTTATGCTAAAAAGATGATAGAAAGATTTTCTTTGCAGAACTACAAGATCATTTCTATTCCCTTTTTTACTAGCTACAATTTCAAACTGAATGCAAATCAGGCTAATGATTCACTTTGTTTTCATTGCCAATCTGTCATTAGATCTCTTTTCTACAGTATATCATGCTTGGAACTCATCCAGACATTGCATATGCTGTGATTAAAATGTCTCAATTTTCTGCAAATCCCACTAAAGATCATTTACAGAAAGTGCTATATATTGTGCACTACCTTTGCCTTTAGTATGAGGGAACAGGTATGAACAATGGTCTTGTTGCATATTGTAACACCAATTGGGGAGGCAATGTGGAGACTTCTAGGTCTACCACTAAATATGCAGTTTTCCTTGCAAACAGAATTATTTCATGGATATCTCAAAGACAAAAGAGAGTTTGACTTTTCTTCACCAAAGCAGAATACTATGGAATGATGAAGTGTGCTAAACAGCTCCAATGGATCTGAAATTTCTATGAAGAACTTGAATTTCATCTTCCTCCCATTCCTATATGCATTAATAATTAAGGTGCAATATTTTTAGCCTCAAATCCTGCTCAAGAAGGATGTAACAAACATGTTAGGCAAGATAAACATTATGTCAGAGAAGTAGTTGTTGAGTTCAAAGAAGTAAAACTATTCTATATTTCTACTAACTCTCAACTTGCTAATATGTTCACAAAAAACCTTAGCAGAGATAAATATAAATTTAAGGGTGGACAAAAACATATGATCTCTTATCCTTCTTCATAACATTCTTAGTGAGGAGGAGTGTTGGGATTTATGATTTCATATTATCTAATTCTTGTCCTAATCATAATCCTTCTAGACTATGTCACATGACTTTCATGTGATCTGTTCCAGAATATGGTCTATTTTCACTATCTATTGTTATGACATCATAGATAAAAGATCTTATTGCTATTTGTTAGCCATACTGATATCTTGATATTTCTTCTATGACATTCCATGTTATTCCATGGTCTTTACCATGTTTATACTTACTATACATATGTACAAACATATCTCTTATAGTATATAAGAGCTAGATAGTAAGCCATGCTTAGCAGCCTAGTATTTACATACTCTTATCTCTTCTGTTGAGTTACACTCCAGAATAACTATCTCTTTATATCCTCTCTTGATTGCCATCAATCCTTAAATCAACCAAGTAAGTTTCCTACTTGGTTTTAATACCTCTTCTTTCTGTGCACATCAAGGTAGCTTTGCTATCTCAATACTCTGCAGCCTTTTACATCTGCTCTGCCCTTTGTGCCTCCACTACTACTGTCTCCACCTTCTTTCTTGCCTTCTTCTCTGCCTTCCTCCACACCTCCTTTTTCTTCCTTGTCTTCACCCTCTGCCTCTGCTCTGCTGTCTTTATGTTCCACAATGCATTGTCATTATCCTCACACTCTATGAGACAGATGTCATCCCACTCCTTGATGTTAGCATATGGTTATTGGGTTCCAAACATGGTATTGGTTTGAAGTTAAGGTGTGATTATGGGCTAACCAGACTTATAAATTGGGGAACAATGAAATTCAGGCTCTGCTACTCCATATTGTCTACTGGCTAACAGTTTTCAGGGGTTCAGGCCTAAGGGGGGGATACTATCACATACTGCTCCAACTCTAGTACTCCAATACCCTCTGGTATGATCTCTGGTATGATCTCCAGTACAATCTCCTAGATATCCTTTATCTCATCTCTTGTATTCTCAATTCATATGATCTCCTTTAAATTAGCCTCATTCTTAGTTTCTCCAAGTAGGTGTCTCACTTAGTACAACAGCTCCAACATCTATCTCCAATCTATTCTAGACCTGTCTTAAACATTTGTCTCTAACTTGTCTTCAACTTTGATATATTATTACTCATTTGTTTCATTTTTGACAACCTGTCATTCTGTTACTAATTCACCCAGATTCCATAGTATAAATACAGTACTCCAACTTGTACATACTTCAGTTTAAATATCAAATTAGTCTCCTCCTCACACTTCCAACCTTGAGCTCTGCACTCATCTGACCACTGACTCCAAGGATAATGAGTACAAGGGTGTAACACATAAGTCCTGTGCCAAACATCCTCACCCTCTCTGTTCCATCCATTCTTCCCTCACCCTCCTATCATAACTCTGTTCTGAACATTGTTGAACTTGTCCAGAGGATCTGGATTTGACATAACCTCCAACTTCAAAAATAATAAAAACAAGGATATGACATATAAGTTCTGCACTAAAAGTCCTTGCCCTCTCCAACTTCTCTGATTTCCTTGCACTCTTTCTCTATTACCTCCATTTTAGACCTCATCAAACTTGTTTAAAGAATCTGGACTTTACACTTTTCCACTTCTTCTCATCTACATTAACAAACCAAATGTTTCTATAGTCCCTACTTCTTTTAATTTGTTCAATGCTATTTCATTTACAATGGCTCAAAAAAGTATCCCAATATTTGGTCATTTTGAATAAATTGATTAATTGCCAGAGATGAAGTACAAACAAGACAAAGCAATTGCAGTATGAAAGAAAGTACTTGCTCTTGGCATTCTAACACCACTTTAATCATGTGATTTGGTTGTCATGCCACTAAGATATGGCTATTTTAAAATAACATGTTATTGAAACACTTATCTAAGCATTATATTGTTATTTAGTATTTAGTAGATAACATAAGATTCTGATAGCTTTTGATGGATGTTATGTAATGCCCCTGGTTACTTATGTAAATTGCATAATTCTCAGATATATAAATGGACTATATTCCACCTAGCCGACTTAACATTATCATAAAATCCATTCCTATTTCTATTGAAGCAAATATTCTCTTTCTCTTTGAATCTGGCCTTTTTATTTGTCAGATCTCCTCTCAAACTGGTCTGGGGAAGTCTATTGTGGCTAGAGTCATTAAGGAATTCCTTTTAAAGAAGAAAAACCTCAAGCTGGAATGTTCTTTTAAGCTTTTTTCTACTAATAAAAGAAGAATTGTCTCTAGTATTATCACTAGAAAGGCTGAAAATGCTGTTTAAGCTATCCATCTTATCAATTCTGCCCTTTCCTCTTCTATCTGCTCATAGACTGTTCATAATGTGCTCAAGGCTGCTTTTTTAAAAGCTATATGGATGCTGTGCAGTATGTCTCCATTTTGAAAGATAGTCTGCTTTCTAGCATGGAGTATTCTGGCATTCCTAAGAAGAATATTATTTTTTAACAAGACAATGATTCCAAACACTGCTCTAAAAAAACTCAAAATTGATTTGAATCTCATGAAATTAGAATTCTGGACTAACTAGCACAGTCTTTAGACCTTAGTTCTATTGAGCATATCTGGAAAATCCTAAAAAAAAAGCTTAATAGCTATTTAAGACCAGCAAAAGAAGTATGGAAACTTTGAAAGGGGATTATAGTGGAGTGGAGTAAGATTAAGGTTGAGAAGTATTAGAAATTGATTAAAAGCATGTCTAGTATCAAAGTAGCAAGGCTATCTCAATATATACAGGGAGAAGAGGTTTTAAACCAAGTAGAAAACTTACTTGATTGGTGTTAAGATTAGTCACTCCAGTCCTCCAGAAGAAAGTCTGAGGGCATAGGAGTAGTAGTGGAGTAGTGGAGCAGAGGGGTGAGTCTTGGTGCAGAACTTATGTGTCATGCCTTGCATAGGTTTGACTCTTCAGAGGGGGGATGTAAGAGTAAGGAGGAAGACAATTAGAGTTATTCAAATCGATGTTTAAACTAAGGAGTATACAATGAAGTAACTACGATATTTATACTACCAGAGTTGTATTGCATTACTAACAGAGTAACTGTGGAATGAGATGATAAATAAGATGGAGAGATGTTATATTCTGGACTTTAGCTCTAGTTAGCGCAGCACAACTCTGGCATGATCTACTCAGGAAGGCATTCCTCATCTCTGGACTTTGTTCATTATAGTACTTCTTGTTTTCCTTATCTTACATCTCCTTTAGTATTAGTTCCACAGTCTCCATTTTCCATCACTTAGAGTTCATTATGGAGCATAGCTCCAGTAACTGCTAACACTGATCACAGCTCTGGACTTTGTATTACTGGACTCCATCCTATGTGCTCCATTCTAGTGGCATTTCTCAGTAGTATATATATTCTATACAATTCTGCTGTACTCTCCTTAGTATGAATATTGACTAAGTTTCCTTCACCTCCTTCAGTCTCCTTCTCCCTGTTCCCCTTCTTATCTCTGTCTTAATGAGGACTGGACTAGAGCAAGAGCATGACACATACGTCCTGTGCTAAGTCCTTACACTCCTAAGTCCACTTGTTACTATCTCTATCTGGACTTTGGTCCACCTCTGTACTAACCTCTGAACCTCCACCCCACTAGCTCAGACTTATCCAAAGTAACATCCTGGAGGGACCAGACTTGACAGTATATTCATACTCACACCTTGTTCTAGTCCTCAAAACCTCATGTCTCATACCCATACTTACAATACTTGCTCCAGAACCATGGCTACCTTTGGTAGTCCCTGTAGTATTTCTGGTGAATACATCAGCTTCACTGCTTGTGGCCACATCCCCTTGATTTCTGGTATTTTTGGATATAACTTCCATTTAACAGCACTGCCTTCAGAACAATCTCTGCCATCTCCTTGTTTTCAGGAGTTGGCTGGTGACTGGTCTCACTCCCAGTCATCGATTTGTTCAGTGCCTGAGATAGGTGGCTTGCAAGGACCTCCTGGTGGTGCCAGTGGCCCTCTGCCCCTGGACCCTGGTGATGGTGGTGATGATGGTGACGGTGGTGATGATCCAGACGATAACCTGCCTGTTGACAACCCCAATCAATCTGATGACAATCTGGCCTTTGAATTTGAAGATAACGATCTCCATCACGTACCGCTAGCTTATGAACCATTTGCACAGCTTGCTAATGCGATCTGGGACATGACAAGAGTGGCCCTCAGATATAACAACAACTCCGATACCCTGAAAGCAAAGGTTTGAGAGCCAGATCCATTCGATGGAATGGATCCCAAGAAGCTCTGGCCTTTTGTCATTCAGTGCAAACTGAACTTTCAAGTGAATCCAAAGACCTATCATACTGATAGGATTAAGGTAACATTTGCACAATCATATCTCAAGGGCATAGCCCTAGATTATTTTGAACTGGACTTGCTCGGGACCAAACCCCTGCATCTCCGGCCAAAGTGGATGGACAACTGGCAGATGTTTTTATATGAACTGCAGTCCAACTTCAGACCCTATGATCCTGTTGCTGATGCAAAAGCTCAACTTGAGTGACTGCAGATGAAGAACTCACAACATATTACTAGGTATATCATTGAGTGGAATCACCTGGCAAGCCAGGTCCAGGATTGGGGCCACAGTGCACTCCACTGGAGTTTCTACATAGGACTTCCAGACCGGATCAAGGACGAGGTCTCTCGTCTTGGCAAGCCCAACACCCTCATTGAACTCCACAAGATGGCTCAAAGGATAGACCATCAGTACTGGGAGCGAAAGGAGGAAATCTCCCAAGCAACCAAGCTGAGTGGTTCAAACTCTGGAGGCCACTTTAACAATAAATTCACCAACTCGACATTCTCAAACAACTCCAGCACCTCTGACAAGCCCAAGGACGAATCCAAGTCCAAGAGATCTAACTTCTCACCCTCCAGATCCTCCAGAGGTGGTAAGAACTCACCTAAGAATAGAGATGCTAACAATGCCAATAGCATCTCTGCCAAGTTGGGCAAGGACAGCAAGCTTCTCCCTGAGGAGCACCAACACCACCTTTACCAAGGTCTCTGCCTGTTTTGCAGGCAATCTGGGCACACTGCCAAGGAGTGTCTGAAATCTAGCTCTAGTGCTTCAAAGGCTTGCGCTGCCATGGCTACTCTGGCAGAAGCCTCAACAAGCTCTGCTTTTTCAGAGACGAAAAAATAGAGTGTGGCTCCTGTAGAACTGCATGGTCTGGGAGTCACGTTATTTCTAATTGTGCACCTCAGGAACTCCATCTCAATGTGTCCACTTTTTCCAACCCTAATTCCCTTAAACCTACAATATCCATTCTGACTCTTAATCTGTCCTCTGTTTCGTGTCTACTCAATTCTGGTTCTATCCACTGCTTCATAGATTCCACATTTGTTAAGACCCACAAGATCTCTACAAACTCCATTTCCCTGCTTTTCCTCCATCTCTTCAATGGCTCCTCTACCTCTGACATCAACTCCACTGTAGACCTTCCAATCCTTTTTCCATCTGGTGAAACCACCTCCAATACATTCTATGTAACCTCACTGGATCCCTCTTGTGCAATAGTATTAGGGCATAGCTGGCTCACCTGCTATAATCTGTTGATTGATTGAGTATTGGGCAGCATCACATTCTGGACTTCCACAAATGGGGTGCCAGCCCTAACATCAACCTCCAAGTCTCCTAAGTCAAACTCCATTCCTCCTCCTCCATCATCCAACAATCACCCTGCTCATTCTCTGGAGACTATACCCCTGGATTCATCTAGAGCCCCTGGGCTTACATGCCCAGCAATCTCCTTTGTTAATGCAGCTGCATTCAATCATGCCTGCAAGTTGGAGGGCTCTGTTCCCTTTGCTCTTTTTCTTCGAGATATTAACTCTGTTAAAGCTTGCTTAGTTACAGTTTCCAATGCTCCGGAGGTACCTCCAGACCTCTCTGGAGTTCCCTCAGAGTACCATGACTTTGCGGATGTCTTTAGCAAGAAGAAGATGGATATGCTCTCTGAGCACCGTCCCTTTAATCTGAAGATCAATCTCGAGGAAGGTACCAAACCTCTAATTGGTCGGCTCTACTCCCTCTCCTCCACAGAACAGGAGGCCCTTAAAGACTTCTTGGACAAACATCTCTACATTGGTTTCATCCAGCAATCTATATCTTCACATGCTGCACTGGTGCTCTTTGTCCACAAGAAGGATGGCTCTCTCCACCTCTGTGTCAACTTCTGAGGTCTGAACAAGATCACAAAAAAGGACCGTTACCCACTACCCCATACCTCTGATCTCCTGGAAGCCCCTAGCAGTGCCAAGATATTCACCAAGCTTAATCTCCAGCATGCATATCATTTAGTCTGCATTGCCACCAGAGATGAGTGGAAGACCTCCTTCTACACCTGCTATGGATCCTATGAATGGTTGGTAATGCCCTTTAGACTCACCAATGCTCCAGCTGCCTTTCAGCATTTTGTCAATTCCATATTTGCTGATATGTTGGACATCTCCATTGTGATCTATCTTGATGACATTCTTATTTACTCCCAAGACATTGCCTTGCACTGCAAAAATGTCTGGGAAGTCCTCTGGCATCTCTGTGCTAATGGTCTATATCTAAAGCCGGAGAAGTGCAAGTTTCATTTGGAGTCTGTTGAGTACCTCGATTATATTCTTTCTTTCTCCAGGCTCACTATGGCCCCAGACAAGGTTAAAGCGATTTAGGATTGGCTGGAGCCTTGTAAGGTTAAGGACATTCAGTCCTTCCTTGGCTTTACCAACTTCTACCATTGCTTCATTCAAAACTACTCAAACATTGTGATTCTGCTCATGCAGCTTACTTGCAAAGGAGTTCTTTGAAACTTCTCCGATGACTATCACAAGTCCTTCCATCAGATGAAGAAAGCCTTCATCTCTGCTCTGGTGTTAATCCACTGGACTCTGGATGCTCCCATTACCATCAAAACTGACACCTCTGATTATGCCATCGCCAGCATTCTATCCATTACTAGCTCCAACTCCAAACTCCATCCAGTCACATTCTACTCCCACATCCTTACAGGGCCAGAGTTGAACTATGACATGTACAACAAGGAGCTGTTGGTGATTTTTGAGGTGTTTAGAAATTGGCATCACTTCCTTAAAGACTCTGGATCCCCAATTGACATTGTTACCAATCATAAGAATCTCAAGTATTTCTCCACTACTAAGCTCCTGACATGCTGCCAGACCTGCTGGTCCAAATACCTCTGCCAATTCAATATGGCAGTCCATTACCAGCCTAGTAAGCTCAGAGCCAAACCCAATGCACTAACTAGACGTTGGAATGTCTACCCAAAAAAGGGGGATAAAGACTATGCTCGTGTCAACTCCAACAATTTCCAGCCCATATTTACCCATGAATAGCTTGCTACATCTCTTCATGCAACTTACTTAGCTACTCCAACACTCCAGGCCTCACTTCTAGTTGATGTTGAGCAACTCTGCTCCAACATCCTCTCCTCTCTTCCCAACGATCCAGTTGTATCCCACATCCTCTCCTCTGAGTCTATTGATGACCCTCACTGGACAGTTAACCCTGAAGGATTCCTACTCTGGGACAATTGCATCTATGTCTCTGAAGCTGAAGATCTTCAGCTCTGGATTCTCCACTACTTCCATAATCACTCTGCTGCAGGTTATTTCGGCCAGAACCACACTTTGGAACTCATTTGCCATGAGTATACCTGGCCGGGCATCTGCACCTTTGTCAAGGACTATGTTAGTTCTTGTACATCCTGTGTCCATGCCAAGATTCCAAGGCACTGGCCTTATGGACTCCTCAAGCAGCTACCAATTCCAAAGAAACCATGGAACTCCATCTCTATGGATTTCATTAAACAGCTTCCCCCTTCAGAGGGTTATACAGCAATCCTAGTAGTCGTTGATCGGTTGTTTAAACAATTGATCTTCATCCCAACTCATGATACCATCACCTCTGCCAATCTAGCCAAGTTGTTCCTAATCAATGTGTTCAGTAAGCATAGAGTTCCCGCCCACATCACCTCCAACCAGGGCTCTGAGTTTGTATCACACTTCTTTCAGTCATTAGGTAAAGCTCTTGATATGCATCTTTATTTCATCTCTGGATATCACCTAGAGGGGAATGGTCAAACTGAATGCACTAATCAAACCCTTGAACAATACCTCTGAATTTACTGCAACTATTAGTAGGACAATTGATTGGAACTTCTCCCTCTTGCTGAATTTGCATACAACAATGCTCTGAGTGCTACTACTGGAGTATCCCCGTTCTTTGCTAATAAGGGCTATCACCCAAATCTCTCTATCAACTCCAATCACGACCTCACCTTGTCTGCAGCCAAAGCTTATGTCATGGACTTGGATCAACTCCATGATTTCCTCCAGTTGGAGATGGCTGAAGCTCAGAAGCATTATCAGGGACCTACTAATGTCTGGCCCTAGACTTCAAGATCAGTGACCAAGTGTATGTGAAGGCCAAGTACTTCAGGTCTACATGACCATCCAAAAAACTATCTGAAAAGAATCTAGGTCCATTTTTAATTATCGCTAAGCCTGGTTCTCATTCATTTACCTTACATTTATCTGACACTATGCATTCTATACATTTAGTTTTTCATGTCTCTCAATTAGAAGTTTCTACTCTGAATACTATACCAAATCATATCCAACCACCACCACCTCTGGTTGAGGTTGACAGTGAGCCAGAGTATGAGATTGTGGAGATTTTAGACTCCAAGATCGATCAGAGAAGGCATCACTGCCAACTCTTGTACCTGGTTCGTTGGTTGGGCTATAAGAGAACTAATGACAAGACCTCCTGGCTACTTGCCACAGAGTTGGGAAACGCAAGGGACCTTGTTTTAGACTTCCATAAAAGGTACCTGGACAAGCCTGGGCCACTACCCACCTAATGTCATACAACTTCAAGGTTCCCTTTCTTTCTTTTTCCTTTCTGTTCTGCTCCTTTTCTTCTTTCCATTTTTTCTTCCATTCTGAGTTCACTCCATTCTTCCATTCAACTCTGTCACTATTTATACAAGTCCGAAAAACTAATACTTTACACTACAGGGGCAAAGGCAGCAACATCTCAGATTTCTCATAGTCCTCCCTCAGACCCTCCAACTCTCCCGCTGCCTCCACTGTGTCCTCATCCACCATCTTCTCCTCTGGATCATCAAACACCTCTGCTTCCTTGAGCTCCATGAGCCAGCAGAGCAGGTGAGTCTGGGTCTGGACGTGGTTATCCAACAACCGGATCACCAGCTCAATGCCCCAAAGGGTGCACTTGACACCACTCTCCCCACTTAGCCCTGCCTCCATCTTCATGTTCTCGTGCACCTTCTTGCATGGCCTTGGATCTTCTTCTGCCCCTATCATGTACCTCCATTTGATCACGGGTTTCTTCGTCGAAGGCTTCTCCAGTGCCTCACCATCTTTGGGGCATATGCACTTCACCTTCGCCTCTTGACAGGCGATGCAAGATTTGGACTTGCCAGTCCCCATCTTACATGGCTCATCCCTCAACTCACACTGGTTGCATGATGGTGGTGCCTTTCCTTTGCCTTTGTCTGCAGTCTGTGCAACCTGGACTTGCTCAGCCTAACAACCAATTAGTGATGTCCATGGTCACACAACACGGCCACCCACCCTTTTCTTGGCTGCCTCCACTGCTTTCTTGCACCTCCATTCCGCCACCTCCACTCACCTCTTCTCCTCTGCTGCTTGTGCCTCTGCCTCAGCCCTCTTTTGCACTGCCTCCTTGGCCTTCCTCTTTGCCTCTTTCCATCATTGCCCTTGCTCCGCAGCCTTTGTGGCTACAGTTATGTTGTCATCATTGATTTTCTCCTGAATGTCCCCCCAGGTCCATTTGGTGATCTCTGATAGCAGGAAGGGGAGGTCGGATGTGGTGGTCATGATGAATGATGGTGAAAGAAAATTAAAGGCTAGTTGCACGTCATCTGAGCTTATATGCCTAGCCACAAATTTGGACTCTGACCAACAATCAACAGAGTCATGTGGATTGACCAAACTCCACCACACATCTCCACACCAACTCCACACCTACACTCCACATTCCACTTAGCCACACAGCCTTCAAGGGTTCAGACCTAAAAGGGGGATACTGTCATATCCCAGACTTCAACTCTGGTCAGTGCAGCACAACTCTGGCATGATCTACTCAGGAAGGCATTCCTCACCTCTGGACTTTGTTCATTATAGTACTTCTTGTTTTCCTTATCTTACATCTCCTTTAGTATTAGTTCCACAGTCTCCATTTTCCATCACTTAGAGTTCATTATGGAGCATAGCTCCGGTAACTGCTAACACTGATCACAGCTCTGGACTTTGTATTACTGGACTCCATCCTATGTGCTCCATTCTAGTGGCATTTCTCAGTAGTATATATATTCTGTACAATTCTGCTATACTCTTCTTAGTATAAATATTGACTAAGTTTCCTCCACCTCCTCCAGTCTCCTTCTCCCTGTTCCCCTCCTTATCTCTGTCTCAATAAGGACTGGACTAGAGCAAGAGCATGACACATATGTCCTGTGCTAAGTCCTCACACTCCTAAATCCACTTGTTACTATCTCCATCCGGACTTTGGTCCACCTCTGTACTAACCTCTGAACCTCCACCCCACTAGCTCAGACTTATCCAAAGTAACATCCCAGAGGGACCAGACTTGACAGGAGGAGAAATCCAAAGCTGTGCACTAGAGATGCGATATGCTGAACTGCACATCTAAGAATGAAGATCCAACAAAATGGACAGGCACAGCCAATTAGAGAACAAAGATGAACACAAAAGGAAAAGTTATGTGGGTCCAGAGATTCCACACACACAAATGGAGGAGATCACTCTGGAGTTGTTGAGGAGTTGGATGTGGAGTCCTGGAGTAGGAACAGCATATGACAGTTGATATAAAAATTGTGATGGCAATCAAAAGAGGATAGAAAAGATAGTTTATTCTGGAGTATTAACTTATTAAAAGAGATGGA
Organism: Xerocomus alliaceus; assembly: GCA_038094415.1. NCBI lineage: Eukaryota > Fungi > Basidiomycota > Agaricomycetes > Boletales > Boletaceae > Xerocomus > Xerocomus alliaceus. Next base: position 31,923 of record JBBPUB010000020.1, on the reverse strand, counting down.
AGTATGTAAGTGCTAGGCTAGCTAAGCATGGCTCACTATCTAGCCCTTAATTACTATAGGAGATATGTTTGTACATATATATAGTAAGTATAAACATGATAAAGACCATGGAATGATATGGAATGTTATAGAAGAAATGTTAAGATATTAGTATAGCTAATGAATAGCAATATGAACTCTTATCTATGATGTCATAACAATAGATAGTGGAAATAGACCATGTTCTAAAACAAATCACATGAAGGTCATGTGACATGGTTTAAAAGAATTACAATCAGGATAAGAATTAGGTAATATGAAATCATAAATCCCAGCACTCCTCCTTACTGAGAATGTTATAAAGAAGAATAAGAAATCATATGAATGCCCTTTTGTCCACCCTTAAATTTATCTTTGCTAAGGTTCTTGGTGAACATATTAGCAAGTTGCAAGTTAGTAGAAACATAAAATAGTTCCACTTCCTTGAACTCAACAACTGCTTCTCTAATATAATGTTTATCTCTCCTGACATGTTTGTTACATTCTTTTTGAGCAGAATTTAAGGCTAAGAATATTGCATCTTGATTATCAACACATATGGAAATAGAAGAAAGATGAAATCTGAGTTCTTCATAGAAATTTTGGATCCATTGTATCTGTTTAGTGCACTCCATCATTCCACAATATTCTGCTTCAGTAGAGGAAAGTCAAACTCTCTTCTATTTTCAAAATACCCAAGAAATAATTTTATTTGCAAGGAATATCATATATCCAGTGGTAGACCAAGATGTCTCCACATCACCTCCCCAATTAGTGTCACAATATGCAACAAGACCATTGTTAGGTCCTGTTCCTACATACTGAAGGCAAAGGTCCTTTGTGATACAAAGATAGCACACAATATGTAATGCTCTCTGCAAGTGATCTTCAGTAGGATTTGCAGAAAATTGAGACATCTTGATTATGGCATATGTGATATCTAAATGAATTCCAAGCATGATGTAGAGAAGGGATCCAATAACAGATTGATATTGAGAGCAAAGTGAATCCTTTGCTTGATTCACATTTAGCTTTGGATTATAGCTAGTAGGAAGAGGGGTAGAAATGGTCTTGCAGTTCTGCAAAGAAAACCTTTCAATCACTTTTTTGACATAGACACATTGGTCCAAAGTGATGGTTTGTTTTTTGTGATCTCAAGTGATTTACATTCCTTAGCTTCTCTCAAATCTCTAGATTTCCATTTTTTCATAAACTGCTGCTTGTGAGTATAAAGGAGTTTTCTGTCACTACCAATAAAAAAAGCATTATTAACATAGATGAGTATAATTAAAACTACTAATCCAATAATCTTGACATAAGTTCCTGAATCTAAGTAAAGGTGTTGAAAGCCCATGTTTAGAAGTGACTTGTAAAGCTGCTTGTTCTATTAAAGAGCAGCTTATTTAAGCCCATAAATTGATCTTTATAATCAACAGACCTTGGTCTCCTGTCCCTTAACTATGAAGCCTTCTGGTTGAGTAAGATATATCTCTTCATTTAGTTCTCCAAACAGAAAAGCTGTTTTAACATCTAGTGCCTTGATATCCCAATCATAAATGGCAGCTAGGAAGCATACAAGGCAAACAGTTTCAAACCTTGTAACTGGAGAAAAGGTTTTTTTATAGTCTATTCCAAAAACTTGAGTGAAGCCTTTGGCAACAAAGTGAGCCTTCTTGCAACCATTGCTTTTCTGAGCAAAAACCCATCTTTCTTTGATGGGCTAACATCTCTTAGATAGATCCACTAGATCCTAGACATGTCATTCCTTCATTAATTTCATCTCTTCCTCCATAGCAGCATATCAGGGCTTCTATTTTTCTGTTATCATTCTAAGAATGTCCTTGTATTGCTTAGATAGAGATCCTGTCACCACATAAGATAAGTGGATGTGTATCCACTTGTTGCTATACATCTGTCCCAAGTCTTCTTCTTCATTTGTGGATGCAGCTTGATCAATCATTATAGAAGATAACTCCTTCTAAATTATATCCAACCCTTAATCAATATCACATTTTATATCAATAGCTCTCCTATTGCCATAAGTGTTGTCTGAAACAATTCAAGATACAGATATTTTGTTAGAACATCTCTGAGCTACTAAAGGTCTAACATTAGCTCTATCATATATTGAAGGTTGATGTTGATGTGGGAGAGATCTAAATTCCAATAAAGATTCAAAGAGAGATTGTCCAGGGGGTAACCAGACATGTGGTCTGATAGGAGTTTGTTCTTTTTGAATTTCTTTAGAGGAAAGATATCTCTTATGCTGATGACAATCTGATAAAGAGCTGTGGTGTCCAGAATCAGGTTGAATCCTTTTCTGCAGTTGTTTCATGGATGAAAAAGGTTCCTGCTCTAGATGAGGATAACTGGGAGGTGGTGGTGTAGAAGGATCTGATGGAGGATTCCAAGGAGGTGAACCATGAGGTGAATCTGAAGAATCATAGTATTGAGGATTCATGCTAGGTATAGACACAGGTATAAGGTATTCTCTAGAGGGTTCCAGATTTCTCTGAGAAAATCTGCTAGTAGAAATGTCATTTGCATCTAAGTTTTTCTGAGTTTCTTTAGCTTCAGATGGAATAGGGACTGATCTGTTTTCTTGATTTTTGAGACATTACAGAAATACTTCATTGAAAATGGCTGTAGAGGAGACCACAACTCTTCTCTTCTTGGATGACCAAAAACAATATTCTTTAGTGTTTGGTTTATATCCAATAAATACCATTTCTTCTGACTTAGGAAATAATTTGTCTTAACACTGGTCTGAAGGAATAAAAACAAAAGCATAACATCCAAAAACTCTAAAATATGATACATCAGATTTATCACCTTTAAACACCTCAATAGGTGTCTTTTATTTATAATGTCTCATGGGTTGTCTATTATATAGATGTATCACAGTTTCAGCAGCATCTTGCCAAAAGGATTTTGGAAAACAAGCATGGTGCTGAATTGCTTCAGCTTTCTTAAGAAGAGTGCAATTGAATTGCTCTGCATGGCCATTCTGCTGTGGAGTATGAGAAACAGAAGTCTTATGTGTGATGCTATATTTAGCAAAGAAGCCACACAAAGAAGATCCAATAAATTCCCCTCCATAATCTGAGCATACAAAAGAGAGAGTAAGGCCAGTGGTAGACTCTGCCCAAGAAACCATGTTGTGGAAATGCTGAGAGATGGCAGACTTCTCATAGATATACACTAGTAAGGCATATTCAGAGTGATCATTAATGAAAGTAAGGATGTATCGTGTGTGAGAGTGAAACTTGACCAGTAAAGGTCCAACAAGGTCAGTATGAACTAGACCAAGTGGGTGAGTGGCATGCTTCAAAGAGTCAGGAAAGAAGTGTTTATGTTGTTTTCCCTATAAACAACTAGAGCAAGAAACAAGAGTGTCCTTAGAAAGAGGAGGAATGCCTTTAGTTTGAGTCAAGGCATAATGAAGAGCATTGTAAGAAGGGTGTCCAAAACAATTGTGCCAAAGCTGACAAAGTGAAGTTATATATGACAAGGACCCAATGGCAGAAGTTGCAGATGGAATGATCATTATGGACTGAATCCAGTGTAAGTTATTCACTGGAGATAAGGCAGATACCTGCATTACCAAATGACCTTGTCTGTTCCAAATAGAGGATTTATTTTTGTTGATCTCACATATATACCCTTAAGATATGAGGATAGAAACCAATAATAATTGATGTCCAGCATGAGGAGCAAACCATATGTTTGAAAGAGTAAACATTGGTAGTTCTGGACCTTGTTGTTGTAGGATAACAGTTCCTGGTCCAATCATCTCAATATGAGATCCATTAGTAACAACAGCTAAATAGGAATTGGAATTCAAGTGAACAAAGTTGTCTATAAAGGGTGTTAAATGATTAGTACATCCACTATCAATCATCCAATGATTCTTTGTGAATGCTAAGTCTTGATCTCTGTTATATCCTGGACTTCAACTCCAGTCAGTGTAGTATAACTTCAGCATGATCTACTCAGGCAGGTGTTCCTCATCTTTGGACTTCATTCATTATAGTACTTCTTGTTCTTCTTATCTTACATCTTCTTTAGTATTGGTTCCACAGCCTCCATTCTCTGTCACTTAGAGTTTATTATGGAGTATAGCTCCAGTGATTGCTAACATCAGTCATAGCTTTGGACTTTATATTACCAGACTTCATCCTATGCACTTCATTCTAGTGGTGTTTCTCAATAGTATATATATTCTATACAATTCTGCTGTATTCTCTTTAGTATGAATATCAACTAAGTTTCCTTCACTTCCTCCAGTCTCCTTCTTCCTGTTCTCCTTCTTAACTCTGTCTCAATGAGGACTGGACTAGAGCAAGAGCACAACACATATGTTCTACACTAAGTTTTCACACTCCTAAGTCCACCCTGTTACTACCTCCATTCAGACTTCAGTCCACCTCTGTGCTAACCTCTAAACCTCCACTTCACTAGCTCAGACTTATTTAGAGTAACATTCTGAAGGGACTGGATTTGACAGTATATTTATACTGAAGAGAATACAGTGGAATTGTATAGAATATATATACTACTAAGAAACACCACTAGAATGGAGTGCATAGAACAGAGTCCAGTAATATGAAGTCCAGAGCTATGATCAGTGTTAGCAGTTACTGGAACTATACTCCATAATGAACTCTAAGTGACAGAGAATGGAGGCTGTGGAACTAATACAAAAGGAGATGTAAGATAAGAAGAACAAGAAGTACTATAATGAATGAAGTCCAAAGATAAGAAACACCTGCCTGAGTAGATCATGTCAGAGTTGTGCTACACTGACCAGAGTTGAAGTTTGGGATATGACAATCTTCTCCAATGGCACACACTAGAACATAATTAGAAAGGTAATCCAATTGATCATTGTACATGAATTGCAAGAGGTAACCATACAGTGGCTCAAAAAAGTGTTCCAATGTTGGGCCATTTTGGACAAATGGGTCAATTGCCAAAGATATGGGACAAACAAGATCAAACACTTGCAGGATCAAAGATAGTACTTGCTCTTGGCATTCTAACACCACTTATATCATGTCATTTGGTTGTCATGGCACCAAGATATAGCCATTTTAAAATGACATGTCATTGGAACACTTATTTGAGCATCATGCTGTTATTTATAATTTGGTAAATAATATAAGACTTTAACAGCTTCTGATGGATGCTATGCCTTGACCCTGGTTACTTATGTAAATATGAGGTATATAAAAATGATGTGCTATTCAGCTACTTCATTATCACCATAAAATCCATTTCTACCTCTACCAAAGCCAATATCTTCTTCCTTACTGAATCTGGTTTCTCTATTTATAATATTTCCTCTCAGACTGGCCTAGAAAAGTCTATTGTGGCCAGGGTCATCAAGGAATTCCTTTCAAATAAGGAAAACATCAAGCTAGGGTGTTCTTCTAAGCTTTCCCCTACTAATAGATGAAGAATTGTCTCTAGTATTACTACTAGAAAGGCTGAAAATGCTGTCCAGGCTAACCATCTCATCAATTCTACCCTACCCTTCCCCATCTCCTCCCAGACTGTTTGCAATGTGCTCAAGTCTGCTTCTCTCAAGGCTGTGGTTAAGAAAAAGAAGCCTTACTTGTCACTCAAGCATAGAAAACAAAGCCTTACTTTTGCTCTTAAGTACCAAAGCTGGACTGTGGAGGACTGGACTAGGGTCATTTGGTCAGATGAGACAAAGATCAACAGGATTGGGTCAGATGGGAGGAAGTATGTGTGAAAAGTGGCAGATGAGCCTTTGTAGGATAAGGAGGTTCAAGAAACAGTGAAGTTTGAAGGAGGTTCCTTAATGGTTTGGGGATGTATGGGTTGGAGTGGTGTGGGGATTCTGGCAGAGGTAGAGAGTAAGATGAATGCTAAGCAATATATCATTATTTTGGAGGACAATCTGCTTTTTAGCATGGAGAGTTCTGGGATTTCTGAGGAGAGCATAATCTTTCAGCAGAATAATGATCCCAAGCACTCCTCAAAAAGAACTCAGGATTGGCTTGACTTCCATAGGATCAAGCTTCTGGATTGGCCAGCTCAGTCTTCAGACCTTAGTTCTATTGAGCATCTCTGGCAAATTTTGAAAAAAAAGCTCAACAGCTATTCAAAACCATTAAGAGGAGTATGGAAGCTTTGGGAGAGAATTGTGGTGGAGTGGGGCAAGATTGAGGTTGAGGAGTGTAAAAGATTAATTGAAAGTATACCTAGAAGGTTAGAGGCAGTGATAAGGGCCAAAGGAGGGCCCACTAAATACTAAAAGTCTAGATCTGAAATGATGCTCAAATAAGTATTCCAATGACATGTCATTTTAAAATGGCTATATCTTGGTGCCATGACAACCAAATGACATGATGTAAGTGGTGTTAGAATGCCAAGAGCAAGTACTATCTTTGACCCTGCAAGTGTTTGATCTTGTTTGTTCCATATCTTTAGCAATTGATTCATTTGTCCAAAATGGCCCAACATTGAAACACTTTTTTGAGCCACTGTATTATGGTACATGAGGGTATACTGAACAAACTACTACTGGCTCATCAGAGACATCAGGGACTGCTGGAGCATGCTTCCTGATCTCATCATCAAGGCTTTCTACAGCCAAATTTCCTTTGTCTGATATTAGCCCTCCAAGTAATATTGTTACCTTCCCTTTTCCCTTCTTCTTTAACTTCTTGATACCAGATCTTGATCCCTCTTGTTCAACAGAAGACAGTGCCCTAGTCTCAGAGAGAGAGATGATGAGAGCAGGACTGAAAGGGCTGTGGATTATCTAAACACATTCCATCATCTTCTTCATTCTTATCTCTCCATCTGGCATGTGCTTTATCCAAAGCAATGTCTTCTTCATCCATTTTATAGTCCAGATGATTAATGAGGGCTTCATAAGGATCTATGTCAGGAGTGTCAGTGGAATTGGAGATTATCTGGTGTTCCCCAATAAAGACATATGCAGCATCTTCCACTTTATGAGCTTGAGCTTGTCCTTTACCTTTGTGATATCTATTATACCTTTGTTGCTTCTTTTAATCATTGCTAGTGGGTATATTTGGTGCTTGATTGGGTAAATTTATTTGAGGCTACAGACAATGCTGAGGAGCTTCTCTTCAATTGTGAGACTGAGATCCTTGATGCAAAGAGTGGTTCCTGTTAGGGTTCCAACTGCTCTTAGGTGGTTCCTTGTGTATAACAGCTGTTTGGTTGATCTATGAAGGTCCAGCCTATTGATTAAACTGCACCTGTGAAATCCTAGAAGCTAGAGGTTTTCTGGTAGAGTGCAAGTCAACTTCTACTAGTATCTTTCTAGTGATAAGGTCTAGTATAAAGTTTGTGGGCTCTATAGTGGATACTACAGTAAAGGCAAGGTTAAAGTAATTATCTAGGAGTCAGGAAAGAAGGAACATGATATGAAATGATTCTGGGAGATTAAGACCAGCCCAAGTAAGCTGTTTGAAGGATGTGATTATTCTATTGATATCCTTGCTGGCATAATGAGGTCTAATGGTGAGTCTAGAGATCTCATGAAAGATATAAAACTAGCCAGTAAGGCCAACAGTCCCAAAGATGTTTAGCCATTGAGACTGGGTTGACTAGATCTGCATATGTCCAGTCCATGTTCTAAAGCATGAAATCTTAAATGAGGTTAGATATGAACCCATTGACTCATCAATCAAGTAGCTTTCATTTCTCTTGTTTGAGTACTGTGGTCATATGACCATAGAGAATGATTCAAGAATGCAACACATATGAATAGATCAGATGGGATAGTTGGTCTGTCCTTCAAGGACAGTGATATAATGAAGAGTCTGGTTATCAATCTTGAGCTTAGTAGAGGTGGAAAGGAGAGTGGCCATTGTATCTGTTTAGGATAAGAGAAGATCTGAAAAGATATCATCAGCAATAAAGTTGCAATAAACAGTATGAATGATAGAAAAATCAACAAAAGAATCTGGAGTAAAAGATCTAGTGCCATATAAATCAGTAGGTATCAGCAACTATAATGGTGATTGGAATTCTCTACATTATAACCATAGTAAGCATCTATGATGTTTTTTAGAATATCCTTGAATGCAATTGAACCAAAAGGTCTTTCACTTCTCCTTTGGAGTTTGTGTCTCTCCTGTTGGCACTAGAAGGTACCAAAAAGAAAGGAGATTGTGGCAATTGCTTAGGAATTGATTCCATTGCAACTCCTTAAAGTAATAAGGATTCTCAATGACTGTGTCACTGAGATAACCATGTTCCACACAAATTTCCAGTTCACTACAAGAGTGATAAGGAGTAAATATATAGTTTAAAGAATACCTGGAATTTAACTCTAAGAAATTGATATAAGAAGGTTCCAAATCACTATTGTAACAGTAGTCAATACATTCAGACAAAGGCCATAAGGAAGGTACAGTGGAAAAGTAAAGGTACTTAGTGCTGGCATTAAAGCCTTCTATATGCTTCTTCTTCTTGAGCAGCTGCTCAAGATACTCTTTCTCCTCTAATTCTTCCTACAAGAGCTTGATATACTGCTACAGCAATGTTGGGGCCATTGGCTTCTGCTTAATGGATTAGACATTGCAGCCATCATTATTGATGGTAGCCTAGCTTGTGATGGAAATCACACTAATATCATCTATCAAAGGCAGTGCTTCAAACATCTTGGAAGGGGACTTCATTAGGGCCATACTGGATGGGATCATGACCATTTTTGTCATAGTGAGCAAAACAAGAGATGTTTAGAGGATCATTGCTGTTAGAGTTAAGGGAATCAAAAAAGCAAACATTTTCAGGATTAGAGGGAAACTGCTCTCTGTGCAATACTTTCCAGCCCATAAAATAGACTCTTGTTCTAGATAATGGTCCATTTTGTTCATAACTCCAGAATGGGGCCCATCCTGTATCTAAGTAAGTGGAGAAGAGAGACTCCCCTTGATATATGAATAAGTTTACATGATATCATGTCTCTATCCATGTTTCAACCAGTGTGATTATAAAGAAATCAACTAGGCAGTGAGTGCAAGTGGTCTGAACAAAATGGGGATATGCATCTGTCTGAATAAAAATGTTGTAGACCCTATTGACAATGTCACTGTGCATATTAATGATAAAACATTCCATCAGCTCATTCCAAGCCTCTTAAGAATCCTTGACCTCAAGTCAGCCTTGAAATACAGCTATATGGTAAGCCTAATGGTTCATATCCCTTAGGATGTTCCTTGCCCAGATTCCCCATGGATCCATGATGTCTGGTCTTGCCAGAGACAATTTGATTACCTTGCAGTCCCAGTCATTGAGAAAAGCTGCACACTGAAAGTTGTCTTCCAACAGCTGAGGTGCTTGGAAATTGAATTAGGCAATCTGGTTGCTGATGTGATGGTGAAGATGGTGATGTGCTGACATTATATGGAGGTGGTGGTGATTGAATGGAAGTGGTAGAGGCAGGAGTAAAAGGAGTTTCTGAAAATACAGGAGAAGAAGCTCTTAACAATGATGTGGATGATGTAAGAGGGACATTGATAATGTGCAAGGGCAGATGTCTAGCAGGTGTGGTTTAAGGGAAGTATGGAGTGATTTGTGGGCTTTGTGGTCTGTCTTTTATAATGACAGATACAGACTCCACACAAATTTTGGTAAAATCTTCATCACTCAATGAGATAATATCTGGGTCCATTATGGAAGAGCTATTAAAGGATGAGGAAACTGGATCAATCTGAGCTGTGGATAATGGTTCTAGAACATGAAGAGTTTCATAAGTTCCAGGTTCCTGTTCTAATAAACTTCTAAAAAGGATAAAGTTCTGTCTTCTGTAATACTTAATCTATGTCACATACTGCTCCAACTCCAGTACTTCAGTACTCTCCAGTATAATCTCTGGTATGATCTCTGGTATGATCTCCTAGATATCCCTTATCTTGTCTCTTGTATTCTCAATTCATATGTGTTGGGATTTACAATTTCATATTATCTAATTCTTATTCTGATTATAATCCTTCTAGACCATGTCACATGACTTTTATGTGATCTGTTCCAGAACATGGTCTATTTCCACTATCTATTGTTATGACATCATAGATAAGAGTTCTTATTGCTATTTATTAGCTATACTGATACCTTGATACTTATTCTATAACATTCCATGTCATTCTCTGGTACTTACCAGTTTTATCCTTACTGTATATATATACAAACATATCTCCTACAGTATATAAGGGCTAGATAGTGAGCTATGCTAAAGCAGCCCAGTACTCATATACACACATCTCTTCTGTTGAGTTCTACTCCAGAATATCTATCTCTTCATATCCTCTTTTAATTGCCACTCCAATTCTTAACCCAACCAAGTAAGTTTCCTACTTGATTTTAATACCTCTTCTTTCTGTGCACATTGAGGTAGTCTTGCTACTTTGATAGGTTATAAGCCCTGCCTTGACATAGAAGGATGTCATTTGAATTCACAATGCCTTCTACTGTCATATGCAAGAATTGGTGGCTTATAGAACTTATCATAGTCTCACAACTTGTAGCATCTGCTATAAGAGCCATGCTGGGAAACCCTGAGAATATGTTTCAGGAATATGTCTTTTTTAGGATAGTCTTTGAATATATAACCTTTTTCCTTCAGAAGAATAGACATGTATAAACACTTGTAATGAGTTTCACCAATGGTACTGATTCCTAGCATATAACCATACATCTAGAACACCAGGCAGTCACCCCTGATTCACAACCTTCTTTCCACTTTTCCAGATTTCTAGATATGCCAGAACCATTCCTTTCAGTAGACTTTGAACTGCCATGCCCTTTATGTGGCAGATCTATAGAACAAGGCCAGATCTATAACAACCAGCATTCTCTGGTTTTACAGACATTTCCAGAAGAAATTAAATATTACAGAAGACAGAACTTTATTCTTTTTAGGAATTTATTAGAACAGGGACCTGGAACTTATAAAACACTTTATGTTCCAGAACCATCATCTGCAGCTTGGATTGATCCAGTTTTCTCATCCTCTAACAGTTCTCCCACAGTAGACCTGGACATTATCTCATTAATAGACAAAGATTTTGCCAGAATTTGAGCAGAGTCTGTATCTGTCCTTATAGAAGACAGACCAATGAGCCTAGCTGCTCCATCATTCTTCTCTTGAACTCTTCATAGGCAACCACTGCCTCACATCATTAATGTCCCTCTTACACTGTTCACACTGTCATCAAGAGACTCTTCTTCCATACATTCAAATACTTCATCAATACCTTCTTCCATTATCTCTATATGTTCTCTAACACCTCCATATAATATTGATGCATCAGTGCCTCCATCACCATCTCAATCATTGCCTGAGCAACCAGATTGCCTGACTCTATCTCTGAGCACCTCTGCTATTAGAAGACAATTTTCAATGTACTGCCTTTCTCAACAACTGGGATTAAGAGGTAATTGAGCTGCCTCTCATGGGACCAGACATGCCCAACCCATAGGGCATTTGGGCAAGGAACATCCCTTAGGACATAAACCATCAGGCTTACCACCAAGCCATATTCTAAGGCCACCTCAAGGTTAAGAATCCACAAGAGGCCAAGAATGACCCAAGAGAATGGACCATGCTTGACATGCATGGTGAGATTGGCAATAGAATTTATAATGTTTTTATCCAAACTGGCGCTAACCCCCATCTCAACTTCCAACAACTCTCTCATACCAACTGCCTTGTTGATCCATTCATTATTCCATCAGTCAAGACATGAATAGAGACCTGCTATTGGATAAACTTATTCATGTTCCAAGAGGAGTCCCTCTTCTTGGCTTATTCAGGCACAGAATGGGCACCATTCTGGAGTTATGAGAGAAATGGGCTGCTGCCAAGGATTAGAGTTCATTTTATGGGCTGGGAAGTATTGCACAGGAAGCAGTTTCCCCCTAATCCCAAAAACATTTGACTCTTTGATTCCCTTAATTCTAATGAAAATGATCCTCTAGACATCCCTTACTACATTCCAAAATGGCAGAATCCAAGGGAACTTAAACTGGTCTACTACAACTATCAGCTAAAAGGAATAGAAAATACTAACTCGTTCTATTGAGGAAAGAGTTAATGATGTAAGTGCTTAGTAGTCAAGTTCTAGAAAAAACCAAGAGACTAAACTGGGAATCTACCCAGTGTCGTTCTTGGGGTTTATATATGTCATATGCCATTCCTACTCCAGAACTCTGCATCCAACTCCTCAACAACTCCAGAGTGATCTCCTCTGTTTGCATGTGTAGGATCTCCAGACCCATGTGACTTTTCCTTTTATGTTCATCTTTGTTCTTTGATTGGCTGTGCCTGTCCATTTTGTTGGATCTTTGTTCTTAGATGCACAGTCCGGCATATCACATCTCCAGTGCATAGCTCTGGGTTTCTCATTCCCATCTTACTTATCATCTCATTCCACAGTTACTCCATTAGTAATGTGATACAACTCCGGTAGTATAAATATCGTAGTTACTTCACTGTACACTCCTCAGTCTGAATATTGATTTGGATGACTCCAGTTGTCTTCTTCCTTCCCTCACATCCCTCCTCCGAAGAGTTGAACCTACGCAAGGCACAATATATAAGTTCTGTGCCGAGACTCACCCCTCCGCTCCGCTACCCTGCTCCTACCCTGTGCCCACAGACTTCCTTCTGGAGGACCAGAGTGACTGATCTTAACAGTATATTCAGACTCCCATTTGTGTAGGTTTTCCGTCACCATCAAGCATGAGCAGTTGGCAGTACTACCCATCCCAACATGAAGCCCTTCAGTCCACGTTTGGTAGTTATTGCTCCATCCCAGGCAACCTCCTTAGCATCTCTGCTTGCCCTTAGTCCTCCGCCTCTGTGCACCTCACACACCATGGGAGCCATGTCTCCACAACCCCTAGATCATCTATGGGCACTCTGCCACCTAGAGATAGACATACTCAGTCCCCCCTGTTGCACCCCGCTTGTTCCAGTGCTCACTCCACTCCTAGGAACAGCACTCCGCTTGCCTTTGAACCTTTCACACAATTGGCTAATGCCATCAAAGCTATGAACTCCAAACTCCTGTTCAACTCTGCTTCAACCACTCCTAAAATCCGTTTGCCAGATTGTTTTAATGGTCTCCATCCATCAAAACTCCGTTCCTTCATCGCACAATGTGAACTTAACTTCCAAGCTTGCCTGCACTCATTTCACACTGATCGAGCCAAGGTCACATTTGCACAGTCTTACCTCTCCAGCACCACATTAGAATATTTTGAGCTAGGCCTCCTCAGAGTTGACACTTTGCAGGATCGTCCATTATGAATGGATGATTGGTATTCATTCCTTTACAAACTTCAGTCGAATTTCGGCCCTCACGACCCAGTTGCTGATGCTGAGGCAGCCCTTGCATCACTCCGCATGTCCGACTCCGAAAGGATCTCCTGATACATAGTTGAGTGGAATCGCTCTGCTTCTTAGGTCCAAGAATGGGGCTCTGGTGCACTCCTCCAAAGCTTCTACTTAGGACTTCCTGATCGCATCAAAGACGAGCTCTCTCATCTTGAGAAGCCCTCCACTATCTACGAACTCCGTTTTATGGCTCAGGAGATTGACCGCTGGTATTGGGAACGCCAGAAAGAACAAACTGGTAACCCTCCTCCCTCCTCCAACTTGTCTTCATCAACTCTGTCCGTCTCCACAACTCTGGATGAGCCTTCCACAGATCCTCCCTCTTCCTCAGACATTCCTACTACAGCATCACCTGCAACTCATGACCTCCCATCCTCTGATTCATCCGACTCTCCAACTCCACTCTTGGACTCTGACAGTCGCCTTCATCCAGAAGAACGACTTCGCCGCATTAACCTTGCGCTCTGTATGTTCTGCGGTTCTGTGGAATACTCCGTGATCTCTTGTCCCCACTCTGACTCTCGTGCCACTATGATGCATGCATCTGTTCCTTCCTCTGTGTCCTCAAGTTCCTCTGACACCTCTTCATCATCGGACGATTGACTTCCGCTCTTCTCCGGACCTCTGTCCTTCCTGTCCTCATCCCTGTACTATCTAGTATCTGGTATACTCTGTTTAATTTTGTTCCCTCCAATACTCCAATTTCGTTTTCACCTGTGTTTACTTGTCCTTTTCCCCATTCGTTTATTTCTTGTCTTTCCTTTCCGACCTTTTGCCCCTCCAGTCCTGCCATATCCCAACTCTGTACCTTCTCCATTATTCCACCGTGTTGACCTGACGCACTCCATATTAGGTGTAGCATTCTGATGTGTACTCCGCATACCTCGTTGGGTTTTGGACTCATGCACCATCAGATACTGCTCAGCCCTCCTACTTTTTCGTCCGTTGATGACTTGGGTTTAAGGAGCAACTCTTCTGGGTACTGATGTTCAAAAATGCCAACCCCCCGGGCTCACTCTGTCCTGTCCGCTGTGACTTTGTTCCTCCGGACATCCGCCTTTTGGCACCTCTGTCCACTCACCTTTCCTTGGCCTCCACATCCTCTCTACCGCTTCGGCTTAAGAGGGGGATAGGAGTTCACCTGCGTCATTCCGGTCTTACTCCTCTGCACTTGCGTCCTCTGTACGTATCTGCACTCTACGTGCACTCTGCACACCTCCACACCACTCCTACGGTAGTTCCTTCCATTCTGAGTTCACTCCATTCTTCCATTCAACTCCATCGCTATTTATACAAGTCCAAGAAACTAATACTTTATACTATGGGGGCAAAGGTGGCGACATCCCGGACTCCTCGTAGTCTTCCCTCAGTCCCTCCAACTCTCCCGCCGCCTCCACCATGTCCTCATCCACCATGTCCTCCTCCAGATCATTGAACGCCTCTGCTTCCTTGAGCTCCACAAGCCAGCGGAGCAGGTGAGTCTAGGTCCGGACATGGTTATCCAATGACCAGATCGCCAGCTCGATGCCCCGAAGGGCACACTCAATGCCGCTCTCTCCGCTCGGCCCTGCCCCTGTCTCTGCAT
Source organism: Xerocomus alliaceus (assembly GCA_038094415.1). Taxonomy (NCBI): domain Eukaryota; kingdom Fungi; phylum Basidiomycota; class Agaricomycetes; order Boletales; family Boletaceae; genus Xerocomus; species Xerocomus alliaceus. Next base: position 16,912 of record JBBPUB010000020.1, on the reverse strand, counting down.
CCTCTCACACCTTCTTGCACAGTCTTGGGTCTTCTTCCACCCCCATCGTGTGCCTCCATTTGATCATGGGTTTCTTTGTTGCAGGCTTTTCCAGCGCCTCGCCATCTCTGGGGCATACACATTTCGCCTTTGCCTCTTGACAGGCAATACAGGACTTGAACTTGCCTGTGCCCATTTTGCACGGCTCATCCCTCAACTTGCACCAGTTGCACAGTGGCAGTGCCTTCCCTTTGCCTTTGTCTGCAGTCTGCACGACCTAGACTTGCTTGGCCTAATGACCAATTAGTGATGTCCATGGTCACACAATGCAGCCACTCACCCTTTTCTTGGCCACCTCCACCGCTTCCTTGCGCCTCTGTTCTGCCGCATCCACTCACCTCTTCTCCTCTGCTGCTCGCGCCTCTGCCTTGGCCTTCTTTCATGCTGCCTCCTTGGCCTTCCTCTTTACCTTTTCCCGTTGTCACCCTTGCTCTGCAGCCTTCTCAGCTACAGTCAAATCATCATCATCAATCTTCTCCTGAATGTCCCCCCAGGTCCATTTGGCGATCTCTGATAGTGGGAAGGGGAGGTCGGATGGGTTAGCCATGTTACTAATGATGGGAGAAAATCAAAGACTAGTCGTGCGTCATTCAGGTTTATATGCCCAGCCACAAATTCAGACTCCAACTAACAATCAACAGAGTCATGTGGGTTGATCAAACTCAACACAACTCCACACCCAAACTCCACACCCCACTCAGCCACACAGCCTTCAAGGGTTCAGGCCTAAGAGGGGGATACTATCATATGCTGTTCCTACTCTGGAACTCTGCATCCAACTCCTCAACAACTCTGAAGTGATCTCCTCCATTCACATGTGTAGGATCTCTGGACCCACATGACTTTTCCTTTTATGTTCATCTTTGTTCTCTGATTGGCTGTGCCTGTCCATTTTGTTGGATCCTCGTTTTTAGATGCACAGTCCAGCATATTGCATCTCTGGTGCATAGCTCCAGGTTTCTCATTCCCATCTTACTTATCATCTCGTTCCACAGTTACTCCGTTAGTAATGCGATACAACTCCAGTAGTATAAATATTGTAGTTACTTCACTGTACACTCCTCAGTCTGAATATCGATTTGGATAACTCCGGTTGTCTCCTTCCTTCCCTCACATCCCTCCTCTGAAGAGTCAAACCTACGCAAGGTGCGACACATAAGTTCTGCACTGAGACTCACCCCTCTGCTCTGCTACCCTGCTCCTACCCTGTGCCCATGGACTTTCTTCCGGAGGACCGGAGTGACCGATCTTAACAATATACTACTCTACTGTTTGTACATGTATTGCTAACCCTAATATCTGATTAGATAGAATGCTATGCCTATGCAGTAGAGATGTGACTAAGGTAATAGTCCATGTTGTAGCTATCCAATAGCAATAAAGGTGAAACGGCTGAACCTGCTAGGGGTGAACTTGAACTGGCACTACTACTAACTATCAGCTAAAAAGGAATAGGAGAGTACTAACTCACTACAGTTAGTAGAAAGTTGATGAGGCTTAAGGCTTAGAAGTTGAGTTTAGGTGAAGACCAAGAGACTAGACTGGGAATCTATCCAGCATCGTCCTTGGGGTTTATATACTACTATACTATTGTACATGTTTGTCTAACCCTAATATCTGATTAGGTAGAATACTATGCCTACGCAGTAGGGATGCAACTAAGGTAGGAGTCCCTGTTGTAGCTATTCAATAGCAATAAAGGTATATCACAGCCTCTAGGGCTAAGGGGAAGTGGAAATGAATAACACGTTTGATACTGTGGGTGGCAGATCAAATGGAAGAGAAGCTACAGCAGCAGTAATAAACTGGGCTGTGCCATAGCCATGCACAGCATGGAAATGAAAAGAATCACTCAGTGATTAAAAGGGCATTGGCTACATGCATTAGAAGTATAGCAGGACATGGTAATTACCATGGCAAAGAATAGCCAAATGGAGATAGATCTGATCAGATAGAAGAGCAGAAGATAAGCACAATCAGATTAGTCATGAAATGATAAGATAAGATCAAGCAAAAAGTATACACTAAGTCTGTTGCGATGAAGAGTCTATTAGAGACTATATACAAGACAGCAAGGATCGTCACAAAAGGTGTACCATAGCCTCTAGAGCTAAGGGGAATGGAAATGAATAACATGTTTGATACTGTAGGTGATAGATCAAATGGAAGAGAAGCTACAGCAGTGGTAATTAAGTGGGTGTACCATAGCCATGCACAGCATAGAAATGAAAAAAATCACGTAGTAATTAAAAGGACATTGGCTGCATGCATTAGAAGATCAGAAAGCATTGTGATTACCATGAGGAATAATAGCCAAATGGGTTTAGATCTGATTGGGAAGAAGAGCAGAAGATAAGCACAATCAGATAAGATGAAAAGCGATAAAATAAGATCAAAGAAAAAGTATATGCTAAGTCTGTTATGATGAAGAGTCTACCAGAGACCATATACAAGACAGCAAGGATCATCACACTACCCCCCACTTAAAGATCATTGTTCAAATGATTAAAAGGAAGACAATGAGTTGGGACTACAGTGATATTTTCAGAACGTTTCTGAAAAAGGAAAAGAAACTATTCAGGATCAATGGTAAGGGCTCAAGGGGCAGAAGGATGAGCCTGATAGAAGTCAGAAATTGCCTCCTTGGCATTAGTAAGGTTGGAGTACAGCTCACAAGTTTGTTCTGTTTTATCATATCCTTTCCAGTGTACCAGATATTCTAGTTGGCATTGCCAATATCTGCTGTCCACTATGAAATCAACCTCCCACTCATTATCTCTATCTTTCATAACCTTAACAGGACCAGGCTGATTAACTGGCTGACCTTCTAGGCATTTCTTGTAAGGTTTAATACAAGAAATATTAACAACTGGATGAATCCTCATGGATCGCAGAAGTTTTAATTCTACTGCATTGGTTCTCATTAATTTGGTAATCATGAATGGTCCAAGCCATTGTTCCAACAACTTCTTAGAAGCACACATGAGACAGAGATTATCTGTTGACAACCAGACTTGCTGGTCTATTTCATAATCAGGGGTATTACTGTGGTGTTGATCTGCATACTTCTTCTGATGTGCTTGTGCCACTTTCATATTTTGTTTCACTTGATCAAATGTGGTGGCCATCTCATCAGCAAATCTTACTGCAGCAGGTGCTTTATCCATTTTTGGTGGTTCTATTCCCATCCAAGGGTTATATGAATGAGTCACCTCAAAGGGGGATTTCTTTGTTGAAGTGTGTTGTTTAGAGTTAATAGAAAACTGAGCAATGGCAAGCCAATCTACCCATTTATCTTGTTTTTCTGTGCAAAAGATTCTCAAAAACTTTTGAACCTCTTTATTAACAATCTCAGATTGACCATCAGTTTGAGGATGAAATGCAGTGCTAAGCTTTGTTTCAATAGATAGGGCTTTATTAATCTTGGTTATTACTTGCATGGCAAACTGCAGACCTTGATCTAAGACAATAGAAGATGGAAGGCCATGGTGCTTTCATACATGATTTAGGAATAATTATGCTGTATTCAGGGCACTGCACTGCTTGGTGCATGGAATCAGTTCTACTTCCTTGAAGAATCAATCAATGACTGTGAGAATCACATTGAAAGAGCAGGATTTAGGAAGATCAGTTATAAAATCTGCAGATATATGACTTCAAGGAATTTCAGGGATTGGTAATGGCACTAGAAGGCTGAAAGGGGGTTTGTTGGTTCCTTTGAATTGTTGACAATGTTCACATCTAGTAATGTATTCCTTTACAAAAGTAGTGATTCCTAGCCACCAATAATATCAGGAGATCAATCCAAGTGTCTTTTTATAACCAGTGTGTCCGGCTATTGGTGTGTTATGAAATAATCTAAGAATATCCATTTTTAGCAAGGCAGAATCTGGAATGTATATGTGACCTTGTGGATCATGTAGCAAGCTGTCTTCTTCTTTGATCAAAAAATGTTTTCTGTCAAAATGAATGGTATCTCCTTCTATTAGCTTACAAAGCTCATTGAATATAGATTTATTGATTCATTTGCCTTCATCAGAGATGAGAAGTGGAGTATCTATCTCCATCTGTCCAATCTGCTCCAGCAGAATTACTAGAACTCCTTTGTTGTTATTTTGAATTCCGATGGCATGATCCTCTCTTCTAGAAAGTGCATTGGCTTTTCCCATACTAGCTCCAGGCTTATGTATCCATTTCAAATGGAATCTTGATAGATATTGTGCCCATCTAGCCTGCTGACAATTGAGATCTTGCCTTGTTTGGTACCACTGAAGATTTTGGTGATCATTCCAAACTTCCACAGGAGATCTAGCTCCTTCAAGATAATGTCTCCATTCTTCTAAGGCATGTATTATGGAAAGCATTTCTTTGTTGGAAATGGGATAATTTTGTTTGGCTAGTTGCATACTGTATGAGGCATATGCAACAGGATGCCATTTGTCTTCCTTCTTTATTGAGAGCACTGCTCCTGTGGCATAATCTAATGCATCAGCCTCTAAGCAGAATTTGCAATTAATATCTGGATAAGCCAAAACCAGGGCTGTTATGAAAGCATTCTTTAATGTTTCAAATGCATGTTGTTGCAAAGATCTCCATTCAAATGAAGTTTTCTTTTTTAGTAAGTCGTTTAGTGGTCTAGCCACTTTAGAGAAATCTGAAATGAATTGTTGATAGTAGTTAGCTAGCCCTAGGAAGCTTCTTACTTCTTTTAGATTCATAGGGATAGGCCACTAAGTAATAGCCTCAATCTTCTTTGGATCCATAGAAATGCTATTCTTTCCCACAATCATGCCAAGAAAATTAACTTCTGTAACATGAAAGCAACATTTGGGTGCTTTAACAAAGAGATTATTCTCCATTAGTCTTTGGAGGACTTCTTTTATGATTCAATCATGTTCTTCTTGGTTTTCCATTTTGGTAAAGATGAGCAAGTCATTAATATAAACCACTACCATGTCATCCATATCAGTGAAGATTTCATTCATCATTGCTTGGAATGTGGCAGGAGAGTTGCATAAGCCAAAATACATTACGAGTGGTTCGTATGCTCCTTTAAAGCAAATGAATGCAACTTTCCATTCATCTCCTTTTTTGATCCAAACATTATTATATTTCCATCATAGATCCATTTTGGTGAATAATTTAGCATCTTTGAGTTTATTGACTAATTGTGAAATAAGAGGTAATGGGTAATTGTTTTTGATGGTGTTTTCATTAAGATATTGTTATGCGAGTAACCTGAGTCTTGCTAAGTGGGGATGAGGGGTGTGAGTGTGGACTTGATGCTAGAGAGTACTCAAAGGTGCAATGGACTGTGGAACATGATGCAGGGTTGCAGCAAATTCAAGATTACATAGAATTGTGTAGACCAAGAATGAAGACTACAGTACAGGGCACAGAGTATAAGTACTACAATAGAATCATATGGAACATGATGAAAAATGGGGATACTCAGCCATTGTGAGAGAAGTGACTGTGGAGAGATAAGCATCCTGAGATAGTGGTAACTAAGGTCAAGAAGATAAAGAGAGAAATGCTGTGGAACAAGTGGACACTACCAAGAGGAATGGACATTCACAGTAAGAGATGAAGTATGGTGGGGTAAACTGTGGAACGGTGATGAGAAGAAGGAAAACATGGTGAAAGATATAGTAGATCATAACAATACCCCCTTTATACACTTAAACCCCTAGTTCCAGTATTCTACCCTTGAGAGGGCCCTTTAAAGATTGCCTCTGCCTGTTGAATGGTATAATGTTCAAATGAACAATCATCTTAGATGTGTCCAGTCTCGTCACAAGTTGCACATACTTGTCTAGGACAGAAGCAAGGTCCATGCCCCCAATTCTGGCAGAAGGAGCATTGGGTTCATAAGCAAGAACAAGTGTTATGTCTGGGGGCCAAAGTCTGGCAGACTAGGCAGTGATAGAGGGAGTAGTTTGCCTGATAGTGACTGCTACCTCCACATTGAAAGCAAGTGGTGGTGTTAGAGGCAGGTCATAGACATACTGGGGATGTGAGGACTCGCAAGGGGGAGGAAAGAATCCATTAACCATTGGGCAAGGTGAGGAGAAAACTGTGATTAGCAGCAATGATGTCAAGGTCCAGAGTGTATGTGGTTAGTCCAAGTAAATCTTCTGAGTCCATAAACATAGTGGTGCTAGTCATAAAGGTGATGGGAGATGAGGAAAAAGGAGGAGGAAAAGAGATCCTGTCAACAAGAGCTGGGGTAGGTGCAACAGGGGACAAAGGAGTAGTGGTAGACAAGGAAGGGGAAACAACAGTATTTGGTAAAGAAGAAATTGATTCAAGATAGTGGTCTTGTTCCTGTAGTGTGAGAGAAAGGTAAACTCGACGAAAGGTAGGAAAGATAAGGTCTGGGGCAAGCATAGCAATGTAAGTATTAAAGCCATAGAGCTGTAGAATGGATAAAATACATTCTGGGAGTTTGCTAATGGTTAAACGTAAGGGAATGCCAAACATGGGAGGAAGGTCTGATGAAGCACAACAGTTATGATAATATTGGACTCGAGCTGTTTCATGAAATAAGTGTACCAACTCCTGGGTGACTTCATCATCCTAATAGAGGGGGAGAGCCTCAATGGTGTGGAGGAGCTAGGGGTCCATGAGAATGGTGCTGTATAGGATGAACATGGCTAAGGTGGGCAAGAAGAAGGGCTGCACATGTGAGGATCTGAGACATGCATACCCAGACAGTGACAAAGAGATAGATGAGGTGGGTGAAAGCATTTTCTAGAATAATGTGAGTAGTGGGGTCAATGGGCATCTAATGATGGTGAGGGAATATAGCTGCCCAATATATGGTGATAACAATGGTAGTGATAAGGATGAGGCAGAGAAGGAGGACAGAGATGATCAACTGATAGTCCATGTGGTCCATGATGAGTCCTGGTTACCACAGTTGATTGTGGCATTTATAATCTGTCAGAATAGAGGCAGTGTGACAGAGATTACTCTTTGATTCCCAAGTATTTTCAGATGGGGCATAACCTTTCCATTTGATAAGATAATGATAGCAACCAGGAGTTCTTTTGTGGGCTAGAATGGCCTTGACTTTGTATTCTTCTTTGTTATCTATAATCTCCAGTGGGGGTTCCAGAAACGAAGGGCTATGAGTGGGGATTTGTTTAAATGGGGATAGGAGGGAGGCATGGAACATATCATGAATTCTCCAGGACTTGGGGAGTTTAAGGTGATAGACAAGTGGTGAGAGGGTTTGGATGACTTCAAACAGTCTGACTCATTTGGGGGCAAATTTTCTAGATGGGAATGGGATGTAGAGATGAGTAGCTTCCAGCCATACCCAGTCTCTGACCTTTCAAGGGATAAACTTAGTTGTTTGATGTCTTTTCATTGCTAGGCACACCAAACTATGCATGGCTAGGGCTTCATCCCTTGCTTTGGTCAGGACATCCATTCTGAAGGAGAGTATAGGAATAAAGGTCTTTGTGAGGGAGGGAAATGCTCTGGGTTCATAGCCCATCATGAGACTGAATGGGGATTTCTAAGTGGAGGAATGCAGACAAGAGTTATGCTGGAACTCAGTGGTAGTAAGGAACTTGGCCCAATTATATGGGTTATTTCCACAAAAGATCCTTAAGTATGTTTTAAGTTCCTGGTTGGTTCTTTTAGTTTGACCATCAGTCTGTGGGTGGTATGCTGTGGACAGTTTGACATCATAGTGGAGTAGTCTGGCTAGTTCTTGAGCCAGGGCAGAAGCAAACTGTGGTTTCCGATCTGAGATGATTGAGTCCTGCAGTCCAAACCGTTTGAATACATGGTCATGGAAAAGGTATGCTACCCCTAATGTGTTGATGGTTTTGTGACAAGGAGTAAGAATTACCCCCTTTGTAAGCCCATGGTTGACCACGACCATGATAGAGTTGAAACCCTCTGAGAGAGGTAAGTTGATAATTAGATCAACCGACAGTTGCTTAAATGGAAGGAAAGCAATGGAAGGGATTAGTGTCAAAGGTGGGACTGTGGAATGAGTGTTGGCCTTGGAAGTCTGGCAGGTGGTACATCCATTAATGAAATTTTTGACAAAGGTGGCAAGATCTGGCCACCAAAAGTCCCATTCCAGTAGAGCCTTGGTGTGAAATTGGTCTGCATGTCCCATGATGGGGGCTAAGTGAAACATGTGGAGTAGGGATGATCTGTGGTCTGGGAGAACATATAATCTGTTTCTGTAAAAGAGGTGGCCATTGTCAAACTTCCAGTCCAATATGGCTGATCTGGGAAACAGTAGGGAGCCTAGCTATAATGCCTTGAGTGCTCTAAGAACTAAGAGGTCAGCAGTAAAGAAGATTTGAGTCTTGTGGAGGAGAGCCATGTTGAGCACTTGGATAATGATGGGTTCTGGGATTATGGATGAATCCATATTGTTGGTGGATATGTCAATGGAGGATCATTGAGATAGTGTGTCTGCTGGACCCATTTTAGTTCCTGGGGTAACCTGCCATACTAGATCAAAATCTTGCAGGAAGAGGAACCAGTGTGCTTGACATCAAGAGAGTTTTTGAGGGTCACAGATGTAAGATAGGTTTTTGTGGTTGGTGATGATGGTGACTGGGTGGGTGGACTCTGAGAGGTATTGTCTCCATTCCTCCAGAGCAAGGATGATGGCAAGTAGTTTCCTGTTGTAGATGTCATAATTTCATTTGGCCGAGGAGAAGGTTTTGGAGAAATAGGTGCAAGGGTGATCATCTCCATTTACGTCCTTTTGAAGTAGTACAGCTCCTGCCATGAGGAGAGAGGCATCAGTCATTACCGAAAATGGTTTGCTAGAGTCAGGGAGTGCAAGGACTGGTGTGGAAGTGAAGGCATCTTTGAGAGTTTCAAACACTGTCTGTTGCTGAGGTGTCCCTTTTCATGGTTCATCCTTCTGGGTTAGAAGGGTAAGTGTGGATACAATGTTTGAAAAGTTAGGAATAAACTTTTAATAGAAGTTGGCGAACCCAAGGAAGCTGTGAATTCCTTTAACTGATGAGGGTGGTTGCCATTCTTTTATGGTGTTGAGCTTGACTGGGTCCATTTTGAGTTTTTCCTGTCCAATAATCATTCCAAGATACTCCATAGTGGGGATGTCAAAAGAGCACTTTGACAACTTCAAAGATAGTTTGAGTTTTTGGAGGCGATTAAAGACCTGTTTGGTGCATTGGTGGTGTAACTTGAGGTCACCCTTGGTATAAATACCAATATTGTCCATGTAAATTTTAAGCCATTCCTCCCACAAGAGATCCATGAAGATATGGTTTATAAACACTTGAAATGTGGGTGGGGCATTGCAGAACCCAAAGAACATGACAGTCAGTTCATAAAGTCCAAGAGGGGTGATAAATGTGGCTTTCCATTGGTCCTCCTCTTAAATGCAAATGTTGTTATATCCCTATTGTATGTTCAGCTTAGTAAATAAGGTGGACTCTTTCATGTCGTCAACAAGGTCAGAGATAAGCAGCAAGGGATAGGCATTACAGATGGTGTGGGAGTTAAGGTATCGGTAGTCCTGACACAGCTGTAGTGTGCCATCTTTTTTTGGAATGAAGAAGAATGGGGAGGCCTGTGGGGATTTTAAGGGGAGGATATAACCTATCTTTAGATTTTTATTGATGAAAGTACTACAGGTGTTTTTCTTTTTTGGATTTAATGGGTATACTTTAGCAATTTTAGGCAGAAAGGAGGGTTTTAGGTTAATGGTGTGATTATAGGGACGATGAGGGGGTAAGACATTGAATGTGTTCTTTGAGAATACATCCTCATATTCCTTACACCATTCTGGGAGTGGGGTAGCCTGGGGGAGGTTGTCCTGAGTGAGCTGGGTTGAGATTGTAATCTTATTAAGACTTTCTTCAAGGTGAGCCTGTGTGTCATATCCCGGACTTCAACTCCAGTCAGCGCAGTGTAACTCCGGCACGATCTACTCAGGAAGGCGTTCCTCACCTCCGGACTTTGTTCATTATAGTACCCCTTGTTCTTCTTATCTTACATCTCCTTTAGTATTAGTTCTGCAGTCTCCATTCTCCGTCACTTAGAGTTCATTATGGAGCATAGCTCCGGTGACTGCTAACACCGGTCACAGCTCTGGACTTCGTATTACTGGACTCCGTCCTATGCGCTCCATTCTAGTGGCGTTTTTCAGTAGTATATATATTCTATACAATTCCGCTGTACTCTCCTCAGTACAAATATCAATTAAGTTTCCTCCACTCCCTCCAGTCTCCTTCCCTCTATCCTCTTCCTTAACCCTGTCTCAACGAGGACTGGACTAGAGCAAGAGCGCGACACATACGTCCTGCGCTAAGTCCTCACACTCCTAAGTCCACCTGTTACTATCTCCATCCAGACTTCAGTCCACCTCTGTACTAACCTCTGAACCTCTGCCCCACTAGCTTGGACTTATCTGGAGTAACATCCTGGAGGGACCGGACTTGACAGTATATTCGTACTCACACCTTGTTCTAGTCCTCAAGACCTCATGTCTCGTACCCATACTTACAATACTTGCTCCAGAACCATGGCTACCTTTGGTAGTCCCCATAGTATTCCCGGCGAATACGTCAGCTTTACCGCTCATGGCCACGTCCCCTTGATTTCTGGTATTTTCGGACGTAACTCCCATCTGACAGCGCTGCCTTCAGAACAATCTCCACCATCTCCTCATTTTCGGGAGTTGGCTGGTGACCAGTCTCACTCCCGGTCGTCAATTCGTTCAGCACCTGAAATAGGTGGTTCGTGAGGACCTCCTGGTGGTGATGATGGTGACGGTGGTGACAATCCAGACGATAACCCACCCGGTGACAACCCTGATCAACCTGATGACGAGCCGGCCTTTGAATCCGAAGATGATGATCTCAATCACATACCACTAGCTTATGAACCGTTTGCACAGCTTGCTAACGCGATCCAGGACATGACAAGAGCAGCCCTCAGACATAACAACAACTCCGATACCCTGAAAGCAAAGGTCCGAGAGCCAGATCTGTTCAATGGAACGGATCCCAAGAAGCTCTGGCCTTTCGTTATTCAGTGCGAACTGAACTTTCAAGCAAATCCAAAGACCTATCGCACGATAGGATTAAGGTAATGTTCGCGCAATCATACCTCAAGGGCGTAGCCCTAGATTATTTCGAACCGGACTTGCTTGGGACTGAACCCCTGCATCTCCGGCTGAAGTGGATGGACAACTGGCAGACGTTTTTATACGAACTGCAGTCCAACTTCAGACCCCATGACCCTGTCGCTGACGCAGAAGCTCAACTCGAGCGACTGCAGATGAAGGACTCACAACGTATCACTAGGTATATCGTCAAGTGGAATCGCCTGGTGAGCCAGGTCCGGGATTGGGGCCATGGTGCGCTCCACCGGAGTTTCTACATGGGACTTCCAGACCGGATTAAGGACGAGGTCTCTCGTCTTGGCAAGCCCAACACCCTTGCCGAACTCCGCGAGATGGCCCAAAGGATAGACCATCGGTATTGGGAGCGAAAGGAGGAAATCTCCTGAGCAACCAAGCCAAGTGGCTCAAACTCCGGAGGCCACTCCAACAACAAATCTGCCAACTCGATATCCTCAAACAACTCCAGTACCTCCGACAAGCCCAAGGATGAACTCAAGTCCAAGGGATCTAACTCCTCACCCTCCAGATCCTCTGGAGGTGGTAAGAACTCACCTAAAAATAGAGATGCTAACAATGCTGATAGCATCTCCACCAAGTTGGGCAAGGACGGCAAGCTTCTCCCCGAGAAGCGCCAACGCCACCTTCGCCAAGGACTCTGCCTGTTCTGCGGGCAATCTGGGCACACCGCCAAGGAGTGTCCAAAATCCAGCTCTAGAGCTTCGAAGGCTCATGCTGCCGCGGCTACTCCGGCAGAAGCTTCAACGAGCTCCGCTTCTTCGGAGGCGAAAAAATAGAGTGCGGCTCCTATAGAACTGCACAGTCTGGGAGTCACATTATTCCTGATCGTGCACCTCAGGAACTCCGTCTCAACGCGTCTGCTCTTTCCGATCCTAATTCCCTTAAACCTATAGTATCCATTCCGACCTTTAATCTGTCCTCCGTTTTGTGTCTACTTGACTCCGGTTCTACCCACTGCTTCATAGATTTCACATTCGTTAATACCCACAAAATCCCTACGAACTCCGTTTCCCCACTTTCCCTCCATCTCTTCGACGGCTCCTCTACCTCCGACATCAACTCCGCTGTAGACCTTCCAATCCTCTTTCCATCTGGTGAAACCACCTCCGATACGTTTTACGTAACCTCGCTGGATCCCTCTTGTGCGATAATATTAGGGCACAGCTGGCTCACCCACTACAATCTGTCAATTGATTGGGTATTGGGCAGTATCATGTTCCGGACTTCCACAGGTGGGGTGCCAACCCTGACGTCAACCTCCGAGTCTCCTGAGCCGAACTCCGTTCCTCTTCCTCCGTCACCCGACAATCACCCCGCTCATTCTCTGGAGACTACACCCCCGGATTCGCCTAGAGCCCCTGGGCTTACATGCCCAGCAATCTCCTTCGTCAACGCAGCCACGTTCAATTGCGCTTGCAAGTTGGAGGGCTCTGTTTCCTTCACTCTTTCCCTTCAAGATATTAACTCCACTAAAGCTTGCTCAGTTACAGTCTCCAACGCTCCGGAGGTACCTCCAGACCTCTCTGGAGTTCCCTCGGAGTACCACAACTTTGCGGATGTCTTCAGCAAGAAGAAGGCGGATACGCTCCCTGAGCACCATCCCTTCGATCTGAAGATTAATCTCAAGGAAGGTACCGAACCTCCAATCGGTCGGCTCTACTCCCTCTCCCCCACAGAACAGGGGGCCCTTAAGGACTTCTTAGATGAACACCTCCGCATCAGCTTCATCCGGCAATCTACATCTCCGCATGCCACACCGGTGCTCTTTGTCCACAAGAAGGATGGCTCTCTCCACCTCTGTGTCGACTTCCAAGGTCTGAACAAGATCACGAAGAAGGACCATTACCCACTACCCTGTACCTCTGATCTCCTGAAAGCCCCCAGTGGTGCCAGGATATTCACCAAGCTCGATCTCCGGCATGCATATCATCTAGTCCGCATCACCGCCGGAGATGAGTGGAAGACTTCCTTCCGCACCTGCTACGGATCCTATGAATGGTTGGTAATGCCCTTCGGTCTCACCAACGCTCCAGCCGCCTTTCAGCGTTTTGTTAATTCCATATTTGCTGATATGTTGGACGTTTCCGTTGTGATCTATCTCGACGACATCCTTATTTACTCCCAAGACATCGCCTTGCACCGCAAGAACGTCCAGGAAGTCCTCCAGCGTCTCCATGCTAACGGTCTATACCTGAAGCCAGAGAAGTGCGAGTTCCATTTGAAGTCCATCGAGTACCTCAGTTATATCCTCTCTCCCTCCGGGCTCACTATGGCCTCAGACAAGGTTAAAGCGATTCAGGATTGGCCGGAGCCTCGTAAGGTTAAGGACATTTAGTCCTTTCTTGGCTTCGCCAACTTCTACCGTCGCTTCATTCAAAACTACTCGGACATCGTGATCCCGCTCACACGGCTCACTCGCAAAGGAGTTCCCTGGAACTTCTCTGACGACTGTCGCAAGTCCTTCAATCAGCTGAAGGAAGCCTTCATCTCCGCTCCGGTGTTAATCCACTGGACTCCGAACGCTCCCATTACCATCGAAACCGACGCCTCCGATTATGCTATCGCCGGCATTCTATCCATCACTAGCTCTGACTCTGAACTCCATCCGGTCACATTCTACTCCTGCACCCTTACAGGGCCGGAGTTGAACTATGACATGCACGACAAGGAGCTGTTGGCGATTTTTGAGGCGTTTAGGAATTGGCGTCACTTCCTTGAAGGCTCCGGATCCCTGATCGACGTCGTTACCAATCACAAGAATCTCAAGTATTTCTCCACCACTAAGCTCCTGACGTGCCGCCAGGCCCGCTGGTCCAAATACCTCTGCCAATTCAATATGGCAGTCCATTACCAGCCTGGTAAGCTCAGAGCCAAACCCGATGCGCTAACTAGACATTGGGATGTCTACCCAAAAGAGGGGGATAAAGACTACGCTCGCATCAACTCCGACAATTTCCGGCCCATATTCACCCATGAACAGCTCGCTGCGTCTCTTCGCACGACTTACTTAGCTACTCCGACACTCCAGGCTTCACTCCTAGTCAATATTGAGCAACTCCGCTCTGACATCCTCTCCTTTCTTCCCAACAATCCAGTCGCATCCCGCATCCTCTCCTCTGAGTCTATTGACGACCCTCGCTGGACAGTCAACCCTGAAGGATTTCTACTCCAGGACAATCGCATCTATGTCCCCAAAGCTGAAGATCTCCAGCTCTGGATTCTCCGCTACTTCCATGATCACCCCACTGCAGGTCATTTCGGCCAGAACCACACTTTGGAACTCATTCGCCGTGAGTATACCTGGCCAGGCATCCGCACCTTCGTCAAGGACTATGTTAGTTCCTGTACATCCTATGCCCGCGCCAAGGTTCCGAGGCACCGGCCTTATGGACTCCTCAAGCAGCTACCAATTCCGGAGAAACCATGGAACTCTATCTCCATGGATTTCATTGAACAGCTTCCCCCTTCAGAGGGTTATACAGTGATCCTAGTAGTCGTCGATTGGTTGTCTAAACAATCGATCTTCATCCCGACTCATGATACCATCACCTCCGCCGACCTAGCTAAGTTGTTCCTGATCAACATGTTCAGTAAGCACGGAGTTCCCACCCACGTCACTTCCGACCAGGGCTCTGAGTTTGTATCACACTTCTTCTGGTCTTTAGGTAAAGCTCTTGATATGCGTCTTCATTTCACCTCCAGATATCATCCAGAGGGGGATGGTCAAACCGAACGCGCTAATCAGACCCTCGAGCAATACCTCCGGATTTACTGCAACTATCAGCAGGACAATTGGTCGGAACTTCTCCCTCTCGCCGAATTCGCGTACAACAACACTCCAAGTGCTACTACCGGAGTATCCCCGTTCTTTGCTAATAAGGGCTATCACCCAAATCTGTCTATCAACTCCGATCGTGATCTCACCTCGTCCACAGCCAAAGCTTATGTCGCGGACTTGGATCAACTCCATGATTTCCTCCGGTTGGAGATGGCTGAAGCTCAGAAGCGTTATCAGGGACCCGCCGACGCTAAACGAAGTCCGGCCCCAGACTTCAAGGTCGGTGACCAAGTGTATGTGAAGGCCAAGTACTTCAGGTCTACACGACCATCCAAAAAACTATCCGAGAAGAATCTAGGCCCATTTCTGATTATCACTAAGCCTGGTTCTCACTCATTTACTTTATGTTTACCTGACACTATGCATTCCGTACATCCAGTTTTTCATGTCTCTCAATTAGAAGTCTCTACTCCGAATACTATACTAAATCATGTCCAACTGCTGCCACCTCCGGTCGAGGTCAACGGTGAGCCGGAGTACGAGATCGCAGAGATTTTAGACTCCAAGATCAATCGGAGAAGGCGTCACTGCCAACTCTTGTACCTGGTTCGTTGGTTGGGCTACGAGGGAACTGATGACGAGACCTCCTGGCTACTTGTCATGGAGTTGGGAAACGCAAGGGACCTTGTTTCGGACTTCCATGAGAGGTACCCAGACAAGCCCGGGCCACTACCCACCTAATATCATACAACTCTGAGGTTTCCTTTCTTTCCTTGTTCTTTCCTTTCTGTTTTTTTTCCTTCTGTTTCAACTCCATTCAACTCCAACGCTATTTATACAAGTCCGGAAAACTAATACACTACGGGGGTAACGGTGGCGACATCCCGGACTCCTTGTAGTCCTCCCTCAGACCCTCCAACTCTCCCGCCACTTCCGCCGTGTCCTCATCCACCATCTCCTCCTCTGGATCATCGAACGCCTCTGCTTCCTTGAGCTCCACAAGCCGGCGGAGCAGGTGAGTCTGGGTCTGGATGTGGTTATCCAACAACCGGATCGCTAGCTTGATGCCCCGAAGGGCGCGCTCGACGCCGCTCTCCCCGCTCGGCCCTGCCTCTGTCTCCACATCCTTGCACGCCTTCTTGCACGGCCTTGGGTCTTCTTCCGCCCCCATTGTGTGCCTCCACTTCATTGCGGGCTTCTTTGTCACGGGCTTCTCCAACGCCTCGCCATCTCCGGGGCGTACGCACTTTGCCTTTGCCTCTTGACAGGCGATGCAAGACTTGGACTTGCCAGTCCCCATCTCGCATGGCTCATCCCTCGATTCGCACCAGTTGCACGGTGGCGGCGCCTTCCCCTTGCCTTTGTCCGTGGTCTGTGCGACCCGGACTTGCTTGGCCTAACGACAAATCAGTAGTGCCTGTATTCACACAATGCGGCCACTCACCCTTTTCTTGGCCGCCTCCACCACTTCCTTGCACCTCTGTTCCGCCGCCTCCACTCGCCTCTTCTCCTCCGCTGCCCGTGCCTCTGCCTCGGCCTTCTTTCGTGCTGCCTCCTCAGCCTTCCTCTTTGCCTCTTCCCATTGTCGCCCTCGCTCCGCAGCTTTCGCGGCTACAGTTATATCGTCGTCATCGATTTTCTCCTGGATGTCCCCCCAGGTCCATTTGGCGATCTCCGATAGCGGGAAGGGAAGGTCGGATGTGGTGGTCATGATGAATGATGGTGGGAGAAAAATAGAGACCAACCGCGCGTCATCCGGGCTTATATGCCCAGCCACAAATTCAGACTCCGACCAACAATCAATGGAGTCACGCGGATCGACCAAACTCCACCACACATCTCCACACCAACTCCACACCCGCACTCCACTCAGCCACACGGCCTTCAAGGGTTCAGGCCTAAGAGGGGGATACTGTCATATCCCAGACTTCAACTCCGGT